>JAWPHD010007482.1:0-128523 GCA_037043455.1 Cyrtodaria siliqua | reverse complement strand
ATGAAGAACCCGCCCAGGACTGGAACCCACAAACCGAAGATACGGAAAACAAAGATCCCAAGTATGCACGACATGTTACTCTTCGAAATTATTTATTAGTACTTTGTGGTCTATCTTTTTAAAACTAATATATCTAGACCCAAGGCGAAAATAATGGTTTTTAGCTCTACTGGCCAAAGGCCAGGAGGACTTGTGCAATCATTTTTCGTCCGTCTGTTAGCAATTTTATAAAATCTCCTCTGAAACCGCTTGAAGGATTTTGATGAAACTTCATCACAATGTTACTTGGGAGGGCCCCTCTCAGATTTGTGTTTTTCACGGCCGTCTCATCCAAGATGGCCGCCATAGCTAATACTAGGTCAAATTTAAGTAAATTTCAAACGACATCTCCCAAACCACTTATTCCATTCTTGTGAAAGATCATATATATGTTCCTTGGGTTAGCCTCTATCAAGTTTGTGTTTTTCGTTGTCGTCAAATAATCAAAATGGCCGCCACATCGACCCAAAGTTAACATGAGTTATATAGGAAAAGGTTAAAAATTACATCTTCTCTGAAACCGCCTGAAAGATTTTTATGAAACTTGAGCACAATGGTAATTGGGATAGTCTCTCTCAGACTTGTGTTTTTCGCTGCCGCCAGTCCTCCAAGATGGCCGCCATGTCTAAAACTAGGTCAAATTTAAGGAAATTTCAAACGACATCGACGATTCCATTCTACTGAAATATCATATACATGTTCCTTGGGTTGGCCTCTATTAAGTTTGTGTTTTTTGTTACCGTCGAATAATCAAAATAGCCGCCACGGTGACCCAAAATTTACATAGTTATATAGGAAAACGTTAAAAATGACATCTCTGAAACTGCTTTAAGGATTTTGATCACAATGATATTTGGGATAGTTCCTCTCAGATTTGTGTTTTTTGCGGCCGCCATTCTTCCAAGATGGCTAAAACTAGGTCAGATTTAAGGAAATTTCTAACATCTGCGAAACCACTTATTCCATTCTTGTGAAATATCATATACATGTTCCTTGGGTTGGCCTTTATCAAGTTTATGTTTTTCGTTACCGTCGAATAATCAAAAGGGCCACAACTTCATCCCAAAGTTCACATAGAGTTATATAGGAAAAGGCTAAAAATGACATCTTCTCTGAAACCGGTTGAAGGATTTTGTTGAAACTTAATCACAATGATCTTTGGGATAGTCCTCCTCAGATTTATGTTTTTCGCAGCCGTCTTTCATCCAAAATGGCCATTTTGAAGGATTTTGTTGAACTTTTATCACTGGTTGGCGTCTATTAAATGTTTTTAGCTCTACTGATCAGAGATCAGCAGAGCTTATGCCGTGGTGCGTCGTCCGTCTGTCCGTTAACTTTTATTTGTAGCGACTACTCCTCTGAAACTACTGGATGGATATTCATAAAACTTTACAGAAATGTTGCCCATGAAGTCTAGTTGATCCTAGCAAAAATTCATGTTGATGTGAAATCCAAGATGGCCGCCAAAGCTAAAAATAGATTTTTTAAATTCAAGTTTGTAGCGACTACTTCTTGAAAACTATAAGTGATATTGATATGGGACTTTTTCTAAAATGATCAGCATGACATGATGTTGGTCCTTGTCGAAAATCGTTTTGATTTGACGTTAAACATGGCTGCCAGCGGCCATCTTTGTTTACATAGAGTTATATAGTAAAAACTTGTAGCGACTACTTCTCTGAAACTACTTGGCGGATTTTCATGAAACTTCACAGGAATGTTGCTCTTGATGTCTAAATGATCCTAGCAAAATTTCAGGTCGGCCGGAAATTCAAGATGGCCGCCACGGCTAAAAATAAATTTTCAAAAATACAAGTTTGTAGCGACTACTTCTTGAAAACTATAAGTGATATTGATATGGGACTTTTTCTAAAATGATCAGCATTGCATGATGTTGATCCTAGTCAAAAATCGTTTTGATTCAACGTTAAACATGGCTACCAGCGGCCATCTTTGTTTACATAGAGTTATATAGTAAAAACTTGTAGCGACTACTCCTCTGAAACTACTTGGCGGATTGTCATGCAATTTTACAGGAATGTTGCTCTTGATGTCTAATTGATCCTAGCAAAATTTCAGGTCGGCCGGAAATTCAAGATGGCCGTCACAGCTAAAAATAGATTTTTAAAAAATAAGTTTGTAGCGACTACTTCTTGAAAACTATAAGTGATATTGATATGGGACTTTTTCTGAAATGATCAGCATGACATGATGTAGATCCTTGTGGAAAATTATTTTGATTTGACGTTAAACATGGCTGCCAGTGGCCATCTTTGGTTACATAGAGTTATATAGTAAAAACTTGTAGCGACTACTCCTCTGAAACTACTTGACGGATGTTCATGAAACTTCACAGGAATATTGCTCTTGATGTCTAGTTGATCCTTGAAAAATTTCAGGTCTGCCGGAAATTCAAGATGGCCGCCACAGCTAAAAATAGATTTAAAATAAATAAGTTTGTAGTGACTACTTCTTCAAAACAATAAGAGATATTGATATGGGACTTTTTCTAAAATGATCAGTATGACATGATGTTGGTCCTTGTCGAAAATCGCTTTGATTTGACGTTAAACATGGCTGCCAGCGGCCATCTTTGTTTACATAGAGTTATATAATGAAAACTTGTAGCGACTACTTCTCTGAAACTACTTGACGGATTTTCATGAAACTTCACAGGAATGTTGCTCTTAATGTCTTATTGATCCTAGCAAAATTTCAGGTTGGCCGGAAATTCAAGATGGCCACCACGGTTAAAAATAGATTTTCAAAAAACAAATCTGTAGCGACTACTCCCTGAAATCAAAATCAATCAGTAGAGCTTCAAGGTCATTGACCTCTTTTTTTTCTTGCCACCGTGGCGACCCAAAGTTTATATAGCAAAAGGTCAAATATGACATCTTTACACAGTAGAGCGTCTACAGGCCCTCTTGGACCTCTTGTTATGAAACCATTTGTAAGCTGGTATTAGATGGCTGCCTTCTATTAATTTTGTACACTTTCTATTCAATTTCAAAGTTACACATTTTATTTTATAATATTGCTTCCATTGCAGTGAGAGTACAGAATCTGCCACAGTGGAGGAGGTTGAGCCAGAGGAAGACGAACCCAAACAACTGTCCCTGGAAGAGTGGAAGAAGATGGAGGAACAGAAACGTATGAAATCCCAATTTAAACTGCGAAAAGCTGGCGAAGGGGTAGACAGCACTCAGTGGAAGAACGGACGTGTTTACAGGAAGAGCCGAGGAGAAGAAGAGAGTGGTGAGGAGGAGGAATCCGATGAAGAGGAAGATGAGGTGAGTGAAGGGTCATTCGGTATTTATATGATATGCATCATTTTAAGAAAAAAGTAATTCGCCAACGATTCAGAAACTGGATCGAACAATAATAATTTGCCAGTTCAAGCAGGAATTTATGGTCCTGTCTGTAGTTAATATTGGCGATGATTCCAAATATTTAAGGCATTTTGGTAGCGAAGCAATTGTATCAAATCTAACAAAAGTGAAACGATATGCAGCAAAAAGAAATTCATTTATACAAACTTAATGGACCGTGCTTCATCATATTCATAACTAAATTTTGGAATTTTGAGATGCTCCGCAAGTGAAAGCAAAGGCTGTTGCTATCACTTGACCAGTTTGTGGAGGATGTGATTGATTGGTCCATTCTTGTGAAGATGTGCTAACATTTTGGGTCTGTGCTTTTTGGTTTAAAGTTTTCAGATAGATCCATACATGATTTACTGTTTATTTTTTCCAGGAGGAGGAAGCAAAGAAGAGAATTGTGAACGAAATTAGGATAACATTTAATGATTCTCCTAGAAGAGGAGGACGAGGTGGTCGTAGACCGAGAGGGCCTCGCACCGGACGAGGCAGCAGCAGAGGAGGAGACCGGAGAAGTTTCAACGCTGCTCCGAAATTCGATGACGAAAATGATTTCCCATCGCTCCTTAAAACTGCAGCGTGAATAAAATAAAAAGACTAGCCAATATTCAGGCTATTTGATTACCCCTCCTTTCTTTAAAAAATGAAATTGCGTGTTGATATCTCATTGATCATGTGATCACAATTTAAACTACCATAAGTTTCCATTACATTTTGTATTATTATTAGTAAGTTGCCAATGTAGTTTGTCAACGTTTCGATGAATGAAAGTTTGCTACTGACATGCTGGGTTTGGACATTATTTAATGCGGATCTCATTGACAACTGGAAATAGACTATTTATAGAACCGGGATTTTCCATTCCTATTGATAGGGATTTTCCAGTGTTATGTGACAACTGATATTTCAGGGACTTGGAAATGAGGCTACTATCACAAAGGAAACTGAAGCACTGTGATAATCTTGTGGTGAGAATAAAAAAAATAAAGTGATTGAATTCCAGTGATTGGATGTAAATTCCTTTCCAGCACAAAGTGAGTGCTTAACCAGTGCTATTTATGTATGACTGACGCTAACAAATTATGTATTTATATATTGTTTACCTCTATGGGGTTACTGAAGCATGCATGGTGAATGATGTAGTATCAAAAGACGGCTTCCGAGTAATCATGAGTGACAATTTGTTTTCATTTAATCATCATAAACCATGGTGTGAGATGTTCAGCGCAAATAATTTGTTATTTAATAAGTAACACATAAAATCCTAAAACAATGAGTTGTTTGTACTTTTTAAGAACAGGACTTGCGGAAATTCTAAAGGAAGAATATTGTTGCAAAAATAATTATCTAATAGTGAACCCTATTTTCTGAAATTGGTTCTTTAAAGGCCAGGGTTGAGTATAAAAAACCCAAAATGTCCCCAGAGTAACTTTTCTGATCATTTTTTTATGCATTGTGCTGCTCGGAGAGGTTTAATCTCAAATTTCTAAATCGAGCATTTTTAAACCATAAAATATGGCATGTAAATACATTAAACATTACTTTATACAGATATATCAAAATAATTGTATGATGTATTTATTTTCCATACTTTCTAGAACAAAACTTTTATTCCTAACTGTCAAATTTTGAATTTGATGCATATACTAATAGCTGTACCTGTAACAACCAGATCAGTGATTGGTCAGAGTGCTGAAACCAGACGAAATACTAACTGGCTACAGTGTATACATAATGACGGTGGTCTCGACCGAACGGTGGGGTTTAAACACAATTTTGCATCTATGGGTGGTTGTTAAAAGTCTTGGATGTTTAACTGGGATAGTTCCTATGACATTAGTCTCTATCATCGTTTGGACTTCTTTGAGAGGTCTCGCGAGAGGTCTGGATGATCGAGACTACTATCATGTCTAAATTCATAACAAAAAGACGTTCCTTCGGAAGCAGTCCAGATTTAATAGTAATTAGGTATTTAAAATGTAAATACATAATAGGAAAAAAATGAACTTGTACACCCGAGTCCAAAGAATGAATCTTGAAAAACTTGACCTTTGTACACGAATGACCTCCTTCCATTTGAAAAAAAGCTGTTTACGTGCATTCCGGTAGCTAGCGCCATCAACTGCCACATTTTACAACTTGTGGTTGAGAGGAGGGACCCTATTGTTTTTGAAGCCAGGTCAAGGTGATGTGGAAATATGAAACTTCCAAACCATAACGCCTACACTGGTGAAACTTCGTAGGTACATTGCCCTAGGTGAGAGGAGAAACCATTGCTTTTGGGGCCAGTAGGTCAAAGGTCACGATCACAGTGACCGTATATGAAAATGTGCCTTACACACAATAACTTCAAAACAGCAACACACACTCGTAAATTATCCTAGGTGCGAGGAACCCCGATTGCTTTTGGTGTCAAGGTCACTGTCGCCTTATATAGAAAAATACATTACTCCATATAATTTCAAAATTGAAACCACGTTTAAAACTTCATACATTTACCATGGTGAGGAGAAACGCTAATGTGTATGTGATCAAGCTCACTGTCACAGTGACCTTATATTAAAATATGCATTCCACACAATAACTTGAACCGTAACACCACACTCGTAAGCCTTCGTAGGTACGTTGCCTTAGTTGAGAAGAACGGTGTTTTGTCTTTGGGACCAGTAGGTCACGGTGACCTTATATTAAAATCTGCTGTTTAATAACTTCAAAAACGCAACACCTACATTCATAGGTACATTGCCCTAGGTGAGAGGAGGACCTATTGTTTTTGGGGCCAGTAGGTCATGGTCACGGTGAACTTTTAGGGAAATCGGCATTCCGCACAATATCTTCAATAATAATCCTACACTCATGAAACTGCATCATTACATTGCCCTAGGTGGGAGGACGACCCCTATTGTTATTGGGGCCAATAGGTGGTCGGGGTGACCTTATATGGAAATATGCATTCCACTCAGTAATTTCAAAATCATAACACCTGCACTGATAAAACTTCATAGGTACATTGCCCTAGGTGTGAGGAGGAATGCTCAAAGGTCAAGGTACATTGCTCGAGGTTAAAGGAGGAACAAATTTCTGTTGGGGTCGGATATAATATTTTGCATCTAGATATAAGTTGAGTGGATTTGGAATGATCATCCTGTTGGCGCCATATAACGGTTACAACTGTTTGTATTAGTGCACCATAAAACCCAATTTAACTCTTGAGAGAAGCGCAGATCGCGAAAAGAACCAAACTCTTTATTAAATCAAATTAAGAGTTAATACCCATTGTAATGTTATGCAACTTATCCTTGGCATAACTTGAAAACTGCTGGAATGAAACCACCCAATGAGACGAAAAGAGACCATAGTTCTTGTCTTTTTTAAAACTGATTATTCCGGAGGCTAAATTAGAAAACTAAAGAAAATCAAGAACCACAGCTCTATCAATGATAGGGAAGAACGCAAGAACAAAAACATCATTTAGAGTTATTACCCTTTGTAATGTTAAGGGGCACATGTCAATCTTATTTTTAGCTCGACTATTCGAAGAATAAGAGGGCTTATGTAATCACGTCGGCGTCCCACATCAAGGTTTACGTGTAAGCTGTGTTAACAAGTCTATATCTCTTACATTTCTTATCCTAGCACAACCAAATTTGTTCATGGGCTTCCTTATAGCATTATCTTGAGGGCTGCAGAAGCAATTTTGGTTCCTGTAACCCATGGGCTCCCGTGGAACCCAAATTATGATAGCCCATAAAATGTGCCCCATTTTACGTTTAAGCTGTGTTTACAAGTCTATATCTCTTACAATTCTTACCCTAGCACAACCAAATTTGGCCATTAGCTTCCTTATAGCATTATCATAAGGGCTGCTTAAGTAATTTTGGTTCCTGGAACCCAAATTCTGATAGTCCTTAAAATATGTCTGTTTCACATCAAATTTTGCGTGTAAGCTGTGTTTACAGGTCTATATCTCTTACATTTCTTGTCCTAGCTGAACTAAATTTTGGAATTTGTTTCCTTATAGTATGTTGTAAAGGGTTGGATAAGTAATTTTGTCTTCTGCAAATTCTGGGCTCCCATGGAACCCAAATTGTGATGGCCCATAAAATGTGAAATAAAGGCAGATTTAGGTTTGCATGTAAGCATGTATATATCTATAATTTTGGTTTGGGATTTGTTATAGCATTATGCATCTTATTACTTCATGGGCTCCCTCCTCCCCGCCCCCTACCCACGCCCCCCACTCCCAAACGTATTGTTTTAGTAAATTCCCCCCCCCCCCCCCCCCCCCCCCCCCCCCCCCCCCCCCGACTTGAAACTTTTTTTTTTACATATGTCTTTATTGGTTTAGTCAATTCTTACACATATATGTTGCCCCCTACCCACTCCCGCCTCTCACCACCGCTCCACGCACCGCCGCTCCACGCACCGCCCTTGAAACCTTTTTTTTGGGACATATTTCTGTGTTGCTTTTGTCAATTCTTACACATATATGTTGCCCCCTCAACCCACTCTCGCCTCTCACCCCCGCTACCCCCCACCGCACCCCCACTTGAAAATCTATTATGTGTGCTCCCAACCCCACCCCACATTGTTGTAGCCTTGTTTTCTGATGGTATATACTAGCTATAAATTTATTATTCTCTGAAAAATCGAATAGTCGAGCTGCGCTGTTCTCCGACAGCTCTTGTTTAGCTCTACTGCTCACAGATCCGCGTCGTCCGTCTGTTAACTTTTTTTGTGGCTATTTCTCTAAAAGTACCGAATGGATATACATCAATCTTTAAAGGAATGTTGCCCATAAGGTCCAGTTGATCCTAGCAAAAATTCAGATTAATGTGAAATCCAAGATGGCCACCAAAGCTAAAACAAGAAATATCTTTCAAAAAAGTCGGCGCGTTTGGGGAAGCACAATGTTTAAGCGATTGATGGTCATGAAGTGAAATAGTTCTAATAGCGAAATGTAAGGTAGAGAGTAGAGCAATATAACGTTTTCTATCGGTATTCCTCCGATAGAAGTTGACACTGCATTGCCAATGTGGGGAATTCGAACAAAACAGTTAGTGCTATCCATTACGGAAGGCCATTGTTAAAATAGTCAAAGGACCATAACCCTGAAAACACGAGGGCCTGAATCGATCTACTGGCAAAGTGTTCTCTATTAGATGATGCTACATGCAACATATCAACGCTCTAATCTTGTGGTTTCAAAAAAGATATTTAAAAGTATTTCCTAATATTTCTATATAAAACTTTTGACCCCCGGTGAGTGGCTTATTCTGACCCCAGGGTCACCATTTGTACCATGGTAAAGGACCTCTATATGATGGTACATGCAAATTAAAGCTGTAGCCCTTGTGTATTCAGAAAAGAAGTTTGCTCTATATTACTATGTAAAACTTTCGACCCCGGTGTGGGGCTAATTCTGACCCCAGGGTCACCATTTCACTAGATGTCGCTACATGCAAAATATCAAAGGCGTAGCCTTTCAAAGAAGAATATTTTGGTCACCATTTGTACAAACTTGGTAGAGGACCGCTAGATGGTGATCTAAGCGTGTGTATAAGCGTTTATTTATCCTCGCTGTATTGCACTAAGCATTTTAGCGAGCAGACCTAGATTTTAAGTCTCATCCGAAGGACTGGTAAGGTAGGAAATACTTTTGAAATATTTCGGTAATTAACCCAAATTCGGTCCTGGCTGGGATTGAACGCGCGATCTCTGGGTTACTAAGCCGCAATGCTAACCATTACACCACGGCGCTACCTTACGGTGATCTAAGCTCTAGCCCTTGTGGTTTTGTAGAAGGCTGAAAATCACATCCGGGCATCTTGAAAAATCACTTGACTAGGAAAGCACGGCGATATGTAATTTTTAATAGGGTTTCATTACCAGTTACGATCTAAAATTAACGCACTTTGCAAGAAAACAATTTATTTGCAATTTCAGCATTTCTATTCATTTCTTCATCTTTTCCGGTCACGATTGAAGTACAGCGTAACAAATCACCTAACGATACAACTACATTCTATAAACAAATCTACCAGTTTCCTTTGGCCTTGTCAGACAAATTTAGCCAACCAGCGTTCAGTTTAATAAACACGAGGCTTTCATAATTTCTGTATCGCTTTCAAATCGATTTTTGATAGGCTTACACAGACACACCTCCTGCGAGGCCAAGGCTGGCGCCGAAAATTAGATTTTTTAAAAAAGGAGTTTATAACGACTACTCGGACGAAACTTTAAGCGATACTGATATGGGCCTTTACTAAAATGATCAGCGTGACATAATATTGGTACTTGACGAAAATCATGTTGATTCGACGTCAAACCTGCGGCCTTCTATGTTTTCACACAGTTATATAGGAACATCTTGTGGCAACTACTAACTACTTGGTGGATTTTATGAAACTTTACAGGAATGTTACTCTGTTACAAAACTGATTTTCATTTGAGAAGCAGTGAAAAAATGTATTTACTCTGAAAACTGTAGGCGCTGCTTAACTTTAAATATGCCTCATCCAAACATGGCCACAAACAAACGTGTATTGTTCAATGATTAACAACAACTGCCCCTTCAAATAATGACGAACATATGCAGCGTTATTATACCGTTCCAAGATCTAGCTGTTCAGATCTTCAGGAGAGCGTTTCAAGGTCATGGATCTCTTGTAATGCTCCCCGAAATATTCGGGGAAGCATATAGTTGCCGTCCGTCTGTCCCGCTTTCTTGTCCGCTCAACTCCTACATGTTTCATCCGATTTTCACGAAACATCTCAGGAAGTTTCAGCATGATGACTAGTAGCGCATATTGTCACGACTTTCAGGTTCAAGGATTTTTGGCGGAGTTAACGGGACTGAAGATTTTCGAATCAAAAGCTTGTCCGCTCAACTACATTTTCCCTCCGATTTTCACGAAACTTCACATGAAGTATCAGTATGATGTCTAGTAGCGGATATTGTCCGGAAGTTTCGGTTGAATGGATTTTGGCGGAGTTGGCGGAGATTTTTTTACGATTCTAAAGCTTTTCCGTTCAACTCCTCTTACCTGTTTCATCCGATTTTCATGAAACTTCACAGAAAGTATCAGTATGATGTCTAGTACCGCATATTAAAGGACGTTCTGGTTGAGGGATTTTAGGCGGAGGTACGGGACTTCGAAGTTTTTCGAATCTAAAGCGTGTCCGCTCAACTCCTACGTTTTTCATCCGATTTTCACGAAACTTCATAGGTAGTATCAGTATGTCTAGTACCGCATATTTTCAGGACGTTCTGGTTGAATGATTTTTGGTGGAGGTACGGGAGTTTGAAGTTTTTCGAATCTAAAGCTAATCCGCTCAAATCCTACGTTTTTTGCTATTTTTACGTAACTTTGCAGAAAGTATCAGTATGATGTCTAGTAGCACCAGGGCTTTATGTGACAGTTGTGTTGAGCTTATTTTAACAAACTTGAAAGCCATTGAACCAGGACCCGTTTATCTGAGTCCCTGATTGAACCAGGGCTTTAATTATCAGCCCAGGTAGCACATATTGTCAGGACGTTCTGGTTGAACAATTTTTTGCGGAGTTACGGCACTTAGAAGTTTTTCGAATCTAGACCTTGTCTGCTCAACTCTTGCTATGTTGTTCGTCCGATTTCCATGAAACTTTATAGGAAATATCAGTATAATTTCCAGTAGCGCATATTTTCAAGATCTTTCGGCTGAATGATTTTTGGCGGTGTCATGGGACTTCGAAGTTTCATAAATCAAAATCTTGTCCGCTCAACTCCTACATTTTTCGTCCGATGTTCATGATACTTTATAGGAAGTATCACTATGATGCCTAGTAACGCATATTGTCAGGACGTTCTAGTTGAACGATTTTTGGCGGAGTTATGGGACTTCGAAGATTTTCAAATCTAACTATATTCCGCTCAACTCCGCCTACATTTTTATCTGATTTTTCATGAAACTTGGTAGGAAGAATCATGTCTAATAGCGCATATTGTCAGGACGTTTGTATTTAAAACAAGAGGGCCCGTGGACGCTCTACTGGCTTAAGATAAAGTTTATGTATACGGGGACATAACTCTTTCAAAAAGCATTGAACCGGAACATGGCGATGATATACGCAACTAGGCATGGTACTGATCATCCCTGCCAAGTTTCGGTGAAATCCAGCCAGAGGTTCAAGAGAACTAGTCTACAAAGTAAGTGTATTAAAACCTTTAAGGGGTCATAACTCTTCCAAAATTCATTCAACCACAACACGGCAATGACGGGTGCAACTAGGCTTTGTACTGATCATCCCCACCAAGATTCGTTGAAATCCGGAAAGGAATTCAAAAGAGACTAATCTGGACAAAGTGCGTCATTAAAACCTTTAAAGGGACATAACTCTGCCAAAAATCATTCAACCGGTATATGTCGATGATATGCACAACTACGCTTGATATTGATCAGCCTTGTCAAGTTTCGTTGAAATCCAGCCAGGAGTTCAGGAGTGCCCGGAAAATGTTTGTGTATCAAAAACAGTTAAAGGGCCATAAATCCGCCAAAAAATCTGTAAACCAGAACGCGATGATGATATGTACAACTAGACCAGGAACACGGTGACGATATGAACAACCAGGCTTGGTACTGATCATCCCTGAAAAGTGTCACTGAAATCCAGCCAAATAAAGGCCCTTTCGTCTTAATGAGGCCAAAATATAGCATATTTCAGAAAATCAAGGGCCTTAACTCCAGTGTAAATGGTCCAATCTGGCTGTTTTTCAAACTTATAGGACCTTTTATTGATATTAACAATCTGCTACAGTTTGGTAAAGATCGGATGAAAAATGAAGGCCCTATCGTCTTAACGAGGCAAAATATAAAGTATGTTTAACTAAACCAAGGGCCATAACTCCGCTGCTACTGATCCGATCGGACTGGTTTTCGAACTTGTCCGAGCTTCCATTGATATTAACAATCTGCTACAGTTTGGTAAAGACCGGATGAAAAATGAACGCCCTATTGTCTTAACGAGGCAAAATATAGCATTTTAACTAAACCAAGGACCATAACTCCGCTGTTACTGGTCCGATCGGGCTGGTTTTTGAACTTTTCCGAGCTTTCATTGATATTAACAATCTGCTACAGTTTGGTAAAGATCGGATGAAAAATGAAGGCCCTATCGTCTTAACGAGGTAAAAGTTAACTGACGGACGGACGACGGACAACTGCTCTGTTGGCCCTTAATAAAAAAACGGGTGGAGTTGCGGGACTGCAATTTTAAAAAAAATAAATAATAAAGCTTGTCGGCTCAACTGCTACATTCTTCATCCAGTGTACCTTTATTCGGGTAGCATCCATCGGTTCTACCGATTTCTTGTTTTAAAGTGTGAGTATCTTTATCAAGTTCCTACACATTTTCAAAACTTTTAAAATAATGATTATTATTTTTTATGTATGAAAAAAATACATCATGGAAATTGTTCTAAGCATGGGTCTTATATTAAGAACAAAGGCTATACTGTGTTTTGTTTACTTAGCATCCATTTAATCAGAATGTTGTTACTTTTAAAATGTATTAAATGGATTGACATACACTCTGGAAGCTTGGACTATTTAAAACTGTGTTTTACTTTGAACGTGTTCTTTGTTACTCATTCATTTTGAATCTGATGAGTTAATACTCATTGCAGTCCAATTTTATCTACAGCTCTGACTATAATAACACACGGACCTACATAAGTTTATTAAGTTCATTTCATTGACAAAGCATCCATTTCGGGGAGTATCCAACGGTTCCTGCGATTTCTTGTTAAATAATCTCCAAAATACTATTGACTGCAAAACCGGATAGGAACCTTGAGGCAAAAATCATGCCAATGACTTTTACGTGACTGCGTTTTAGCAAATAAAAACTACGTACATTTACACTTATATTGTACGTACACGTGTTACCCTAAGTTTCTGATGTTAAAATAGTGATGGGATGAATAGAATATTACATTTATGATTATATTATAATACATGTATTAAAAATAACCATATGAACTTTTTGTCTTCTAGATACTATAGGTGTTACACTCGGCAAAAAGGGCCGCAAACGGTACATGTTTACGCCCATTAAAATTTGAGTTATGAAAGCAAAGCTACCATTCTGGACATAATAAACAAACACGAAAAGTGTACAAAACGTGGAAGTAATGTGGCTGCTCAGCTGCTGTTACTTTTATTGATACATACATGTAATCGGCCAATCTCCACGCAGTTATCGTTCCTTGCACTCACATTTATCTCTGCTAACTACTAAATTACAAGATTTTGGTAAAACCTGTAAAATTGGAATATGTTTGCCTGAAACTTATTTATTTCTTGTGTAAATATACTTTTCTGAATATCTTCAAATTAGATGTTGCAAGATTTGAAATAATGCATGAAAACAATTTAGTTTTAATCGGGACTTTTTTACTACAAAAAAGTAATTCGCCAACGATTCAGAAACTGG
Organism: Cyrtodaria siliqua; assembly: GCA_037043455.1. NCBI lineage: Eukaryota > Metazoa > Mollusca > Bivalvia > Adapedonta > Hiatellidae > Cyrtodaria > Cyrtodaria siliqua. Next base: position 114,630 of record JAWPHD010007482.1, on the reverse strand, counting down.
ATCGAACAATAATAATTTGCCAGTTCAAGCAGGAATTTATGGTCCTGTCTGTAGTTAATATTGGCGATGATTCCAAATATTTAAGGCATTTTGGTAGCGAAGCAATTGTATCAAATCTAACAAAAGTGAAACGATATGCAGCAAAAAGAAATTCATTTATACAAACTTAATGGACCGTGCTTCATCATATTCACAACTAAATTTTGGAATTTTGAGATGCTCAGCAAGTGAAAGCAAAGGCTGTTGCTATCACTTGACCAGTTTGTGGGGGATGTGATTGATTGGTCCATTATTGTGAAGATGTGCTAACATTTTGGGTCTGTGCTTTTTGGTTTAAAGTTTTCAGATAGATCCATACATGATTTACTGTTTATTTTTTCCAGGAGGAGGAAGCAAAGAAGAGAATTGTGAACGAAATTAGGATAACATTTAATGATTCTCCTAGAAGAGGAGGACGAGGTGGTCGTAGACCGAGAGGGCCTCGCACCGGACGAGGCAGCAGCAGAGGAGGAGACCGGAGAAGTTTCAACGCTGCTCCGAAATTCGATGACGAAAATGATTTCCCATCGCTCCTTAAAACTGCAGCGTGAATAAAATAAAAAGACTAGCCAATATTCAGGCTATTTGATTACCCCTCCTTTCTTTAAAAAATGAAATTGCGTGTTGATATCTCATTGATCATGTGATCACAATTTAAACTACCATAAGTTTCCATTACATTTTGTATTATTATTAGTAAGTTGCCAATGTAGTTTGTCGACGTTTCGATGAATGAAAGTTTGCTACTGACATGCTGGGTTTGGACATTATTTAATGCGGATCTCATTGACAACTGGAAATAGACTATTTATAGAACCGGGATTTTCCATTCCTATTGATAGGGATTTTCCAGTGTTATGTGACAACTGATATTTCAGGGACTTGGAAATGAGGCTACTATCACAAAGGAAACTGAAGCACTGTGATAATCTTGTGGTGAGAATAAAAAAAATAAAGTGATTGAATTCCAGTGATTGGATGTAAATTCCTTTCCAGCACAAAGTGAGTGCTTAACCAGTGCTATTTATGTATGACTGACGCTAACAAATTATGTATTTATATATTGTTTACCTCTATGGGGTTACTGAAGCATGCATGGTGAATGATGTAGTATCAAAAGACGGCTTCCGAGTAATCATGAGTGACAATTTGTTTTCATTTAATCATCATAAACCATGGTGTGAGATGTTCAGCGCAAATAATTTGTTATTTAATAAGTAACACATAAAATCCTAAAACAATGAGTTGTTTGTACTTTTTAAGAACAGGACTTGCGGAAATTCTAAAGGAAGAATATTGTTGCAAAAATAATTATCTAATAGTGAACCCTATTTTCTGAAATTGGTTCTTTAAAGGCCAGGGTTGAGTATAAAAAACCCAAAATGTCCCCAGAGTAACTTTTCTGATCATTTTTTTATGCATTGTGCTGCTCGGAGAGGTTTAATCTCAAATTTCTAAATCGAGCATTTTTAAACCATAAAATATGGCATGTAAATACATTAAACATTACTTTATACAGATATATCAAAATAATTGTATGATGTATTTATTTTCCATACTTTCTAGAACAAAACTTTTATTCCTAACTGTCAAATTTTGAATTTGATGCATACACTAATAGCTGTACCTGTAACAACCAGATCAGTGATTGGTCAGAGTGCTGAAACCAGACGAAATACTAACTGGCTACAGTGTATACATAATGACGGTGGTCTCGACCGAACGGTGGGGTTTAAACACAATTTTGCATCTATGGGTGGTTGTTAAAAGTCTTGGATGTTTAACTGGGATAGTTCCTATGACATTAGTCTCTATCATCGTTTGGACTTCTTTGAGAGGTCTCGCGAGAGGTCTGGATGATCGAGACTACTATCATGTCTAAATTCATAACAAAAAGACGTTCCTTCGGAAGCAGTCCAGATTTAATAGTAATTAGGTATTTAAAATGTAAATACATAATAGGAAAAAAATGAACTTGTACACCCGAGTCCAAAGAATGAATCTTGAAAAACTTGACCTTTGTACACGAATGACCTCCTTCCATTTGAAAAAAAGCTGTTTACGTGCATTCCGGTAGCTAGCGCCATCAACTGCCACATTTTACAACTTGTGGTTGAGAGGAGGGACCCTATTGTTTTTGAAGCCAGGTCAAGGTGATATGGAAATATGAAACTTCCAAACCATAACGCCTACACTGGTGAAACTTCGTAGGTACATTGCCCTAGGTGAGAGGAGAAACCATTGCTTTTGGGGCCAGTAGGTCAAAGGTCACGATCACAGTGACCGTATATGAAAATGTGCCTTACACACAATAACTTCAAAACAGCAACACACACTCGTAAATTATCCTAGGTGCGAGGAACCCCGATTGCTTTTGGTGTCAAGATCACTGTCGCCTTATATAGAAAAATACATTACTCCATATAATTTCAAAATTGAAACCACGTTTAAAACTTCATACATTTACCATGGTGAGGAGAAACGCTAATGTGTATGTGATCAAGCTCACTGTCACAGTGACCTTATATTAAAATATGCATTCCACACAATAACTTGAACCGTAACACCACACTCGTAAGCCTTCGTAGGTACGTTGCCTTAGTTGAGAAGAACGGTGTTTTGTCTTTGGGACCAGTAGGTCACGGTGACCTTATATTAAAATCTGCTGTTTAATAACTTCAAAAACGCAACACCTACATTCATAGGTACATTGCCCTAGGTGAGAGGAGGACCTATTGTTTTTGGGGCCAGTAGGTCATGGTCACAGTGAACTTTTAGGGAAATCGGCATTCCGCACAATATCTTCAATAATAATCCTACACTCATGAAACTGCATCATTACATTGCCCTAGGTGGGAGGACGACCCCTATTGTTTTTGGGGCCAATAGGTGGTCGGGGTGACCTTATATGGAAATATGCATTCCACTCAGTAATTTCAAAATCATAACTCCTGCACTGATAAAACTTCATAGGTACATTGCCCTAGGTGTGAGGAGGAATGCTCAAAGGTCAAGGTACATTGCTCGAGGTTAAAGGAGGAACAAATTTCTGTTGGGGTCGGATATAATATTTTGCATCTAGATATAAGTTGAGTGGATTTGGAATGATCATCCTGTTGGCGCCATATAACGGTTACAACTGTTTGTATTAGTGCACCATAAAACCCAATTTAACTCTTGAGAGAAGCGCAGATCGCGAAAAGAACCAAACTCTTTATTAAATCAAATTAAGAGTTAATACCCATTGTAATGTTATGCAACTTATCCTTGGCATAACTTGAAAACTGCTGGAATGAAACCACCCAATGAGACGAAAAGAGACCATAGTTCTTGTCTTTTTTAAAACTGATTATTCCGGAGGCTAAATTAGAAAACTAAAGAAAATCAAGAACCACAGCTCTATCAATGATAGGGAAGAACGCAAGAACAAAAACATCATTTAGAGTTATTACCCTTTGTAATGTTAAGGGGCACATGTCAATCTTATTTTTAGCTCGACTATTCGAAGAATAAGAGGGCTTATGTAATCACGTCGGCGTCCCACATCAAGGTTTACGTGTAAGCTGTGTTAACAAGTCTATATCTCTTACATTTCTTATCCTAGCACAACCAAATTTGTTCATGGGCTTCCTTATAGCATTATCTTGAGGGCTGCAGAAGCAATTTTGGTTCCTGTAACCCATGGGCTCCCGTGGAACCCAAATTATGATAGCCCATAAAATGTGCCCCATTTTACATTTAAGCTGTGTTTACAAGTCTATATCTCTTACAATTCTTACCCTAGCACAACCAAATTTGGCCATTAGCTTCCTTATAGCATTATCATAAGGGCTGCTTAAGTAATTTTGGTTCCTGGAACCCAAATTCTGATAGTCCTTAAAATATGTCTGTTTCACATCAAATTTTGCGTGTAAGCTGTGTTTACAGGTCTATATCTCTTACATTTCTTGTCCTAGCTGAACTAAATTTTGGAATTTGTTTCCTTATAGTATGTTGTAAAGGTTTGGATAAGTAATTTTGTCTTCTGCAAATTCTGGGCTCCCATGGAACCCAAATTGTGATGGCCCATAAAATGTGAAATAAAGGCAGATTTAGGTTTGCATGTAAGCATGTATATATCTATAATTTTGGTTTGGGATTTGTTATAGCATTATGCATCTTATTACTTCATGGGCTCCCTCCTCCCCACCCCCTACCCACGCCCCCCACTCCCAAACGTATTGTTTTAGTAAATTTTTACACCCCCACCCCCCCGACTTGAAACTTTTTTTTTTACATATGTCTTTATTGGTTTAGTCAATTCTTACACATATATGTTGCCCCCTACCCACTCCCGCCTCTCACCACCGCTCCACGCACCGCCGCTCCACGCACCGCCCTTGAAACCTCTTTTTTTGGACATATTTCTGTGTTGCTTTTGTCAATTCTTACACATATATGTTGCCCCCTCAACCCACTCTCGCCTCTCACCCCCGCTACCCCCCACCGCACCCCCACTTGAAAATCTATTATGTGTGCTCCCAACCCCACCCCACATTGTTGTAGCCTTGTTTTCTGATGGTATATACTAGCTATAAATTTATTATTCTCTGAAAAATCGAATAGTCGAGCTGCGCTGTTCTCCGACAGCTCTTGTTTAGCTCTACTGCTCACAGATCCGCGTCGTCCGTCTGTAAACTTTTTTTGTGGCTATTTCTCTAAAAGTACCGAATGGATATACATCAATCTTTAAAGGAATGTTGCCCATAAGGTCCAGTTGATCCTAGCAAAAATTCAGATTAATGTGAAATCCAAGATGGCCACCAAAGCTAAAACAAGAAATATCTTTCAAAAAAGTCGGCGCGTTTGGGGAAGCACAATGTTTAAGCGATTGATGGTCATGAAGTGAAATAGTTCTAATAGCGAAATGTAAGGTAGAGAGTAGAGCAATATAACGTTTTCTATCGGTATTCCTCCGATAGAAGTTGACACTGCATTGCCAATGTGGGGAATTCGAACAAAACAGTTAGTGCTATCCATTACGGAAGGCCATTGTTAAAATAGTCAAAGGACCATAACCCTGAAAACACGAGGGCCTGAATCGATCTACTGGCAAAGTGTTCTCTATTAGATGATGCTACATGCAACATATCAACGCTCTAATCTTGTGGTTTCAAAAAAGATATTTAAAAGTATTTCCTAATATTTCTATATAAAACTTTTGACCCCCGGTGAGTGGCTTATTCTGACCCCAGGGTCACCATTTGTACCATGGTAAAGGACCTCTATATGATGGTACATGCAAATTAAAGCTGTAGCCCTTGTGTATTCAGAAAAGAAGTTTGCTCTATATTACTATGTAAAACTTTCGACCCCGGTGTGGGGCTAATTCTGACCCCAGGGTCACCATTTCACTAGATGTCGCTACATGCAAAATATCAAAGGCGTAGCCTTTCAAAGAAGAATATTTTGGTCACCATTTGTACAAACTTGGTAGAGGACCGCTAGATGGTGATCTAAGCGTGTGTATAAGCGTTTATTTATCCTCGCTGTATTGCACTAAGCATTTTAGCGAGCAGACCTAGATTTTAAGTCTCATCCGAAGGACTGGTAAGGTAGGAAATACTTTTGAAATATTTCGGTAATTAACCCAAATTCGGTCCTGGCTGGGATTGAACGCGCGATCTCTGGGTTACTAAGCCGCAATGCTAACCATTACACCACGGCGCTACCTTACGGTGATCTAAGCTCTAGCCCTTGTGGTTTTGTAGAAGGCTGAAAATCACATCCGGGCATCTTGAAAAATCACTTGACTAGGAAAGCACGGCGATATGTAATTTTTAATAGGGTTTCATTACCAGTTACGATCTAAAATTAACGCACTTTGCAAGAAAACAATTTATTTGCAATTTCAGCATTTCTATTCATTTCTTCATCTTTTCCGGTCACGATTGAAGTACAGCGTAACAAATCACCTAACGATACAACTACATTCTATAAACAAATCTACCAGTTTCCTTTGGCCTTGTCAGACAAATTTAGCCAACCAGCGTTCAGTTTAATAAACACGAGGCTTTCATAATTTCTGTATCGCTTTCAAATCGATTTTTGATAGGCTTACACAGACACACCTCCTGCGAGGCCAAGGCTGGCGCCGAAAATTAGATTTTTTAAAAAAGGAGTTTATAGCGACTACTCGGACGAAACTTTAAGCGATACTGATATGGGCCTTTACTAAAATGATCAGCGTGACATAATATTGGTACTTGACGAAAATCATGTTGATTCGACGTCAAACCTGCGGCCTTCTATGTTTTCACACAGTTATATAGGAACATCTTGTGGCAACTACTAACTACTTGGTGGATTTTATGAAACTTTACAGGAATGTTACTCTGTTACAAAACTGATTTTCATTTGAGAAGCAGTGAAAAAATGTATTTACTCTGAAAACTGTAGGCGCTGCTTAACTTTAAATATGCCTCATCCAAACATGGCCACAAACAAACGTGTATTGTTCAATGATTAACAACAACTGCCCCTTCAAATAATGACGAACATATGCAGCGTTATTATACCGTTCCAAGATCTAGCTGTTCAGATCTTCAGGAGAGCGTTTCAAGGTCATGGATCTCTTGTAATGCTCCCCGAAATATTCGGGGAAGCATATAGTTGCCGTCCGTCTGTCCCGCTTTCTTGTCCGCTCAACTCCTACATGTTTCATCCGATTTTCACGAAACATCTCAGGAAGTTTCAGCATGATGACTAGTAGCGCATATTGTCACGACTTTCAGGTTCAAGGATTTTTGGCGGAGTTAACGGGACTGAAGATTTTCGAATCAAAAGCTTGTCCGCTCAACTACATTTTTCCTCCGATTTTCACGAAACTTCACATGAAGTATCAGTATGATGTCTAGTAGCGGATATTGTCCGGAAGTTTCGGTTGAATGGATTTTGGCGGAGTTGGCGGAGATTTTTTTACGATTCTAAAGCTTTTCCGTTCAACTCCTCTTACCTGTTTCATCCGATTTTCATGAAACTTCACAGAAAGTATCAGTATGATGTCTAGTACCGCATATTAAAGGACGTTCTGGTTGAGGGATTTTAGGCGGAGGTACGGGACTTCGAAGTTTTTCGAATCTAAAGCGTGTCCGCTCAACTCCTACGTTTTTCATCCGATTTTCACGAAACTTCATAGGTAGTATCAGTATGTCTAGTACCGCATATTTTCAGGACGTTCTGGTTGAATGATTTTTGGTGGAGGTACGGGAGTTTGAAGTTTTTCGAATCTAAAGCTAATCCGCTCAAATCCTACGTTTTTTGCTATTTTTACGTAACTTTGCAGAAAGTATCAGTATGATGTCTAGTAGCACCAGGGCTTTATGTGACAGTTGTGTTGAGCTTATTTTAACAAACTTGAAAGCCATTGAACCAGGACCCGTTTATCTGAGTCCCTGATTGAACCAGGGCTTTAATTATCAGCCCAGGTAGCACATATTGTCAGGACGTTCTGGTTGAACAATTTTTTGCGGAGTTACGGCACTTAGAAGTTTTTCGAATCTAGACCTTGTCTGCTCAACTCTTGCTATGTTGTTCGTCCGATTTCCATGAAACTTTATAGGAAATATCAGTATAATTTCCAGTAGCGCATATTTTCAAGATCTTTCGGCTGAATGATTTTTGGCGGTGTCATGGGACTTCGAAGTTTCATAAATCAAAATCTTGTCCGCTCAACTCCTACATTTTTCGTCCGATGTTCATGATACTTTATAGGAAGTATCACTATGATGCCTAGTAACGCATATTGTCAGGACGTTCTAGTTGAACGATTTTTGGCGGAGTTATGGGACTTCGAAGATTTTCAAATCTAACTATATTCCGCTCAACTCCGCCTACATTTTTATCTGATTTTTCATGAAACTTGGTAGGAAGAATCATGTCTAATAGCGCATATTGTCAGGACGTTTGTATTTAAAACAAGAGGGCCCGTGGACGCTCTACTGGCTTAAGATAAAGTTTATGTATACGGGGACATAACTCTTTCAAAAAGCATTGAACCGGAACATGGCGATGATATACGCAACTAGGCATGGTACTGATCATCCCTGCCAAGTTTCGGTGAAATCCAGCCAGAGGTTCAAGAGAACTAGTCTACAAAGTAAGTGTATTAAAACCTTTAAGGGGTCATAACTCTTCCAAAATTCATTCAACCACAACACGGCAATGACGGGTGCAACTAGGCTTTGTACTGATCATCCCCACCAAGATTCGTTGAAATCCGGAAAGGAATTCAAAAGAGACTAATCTGGACAAAGTGCGTCATTAAAACCTTTAAAGGGACATAACTCTGCCAAAAATCATTCAACCGGTATATGTCGATGATATGCACAACTACGCTTGATATTGATCAGCCTTGTCAAGTTTCGTTGAAATCCAGCCAGGAGTTCAGGAGTGCCCGGAAAATGTTTGTGTATCAAAAACAGTTAAAGGGCCATAAATCCGCCAAAAAATCTGTAAACCAGAACGCGATGATGATATGTACAACTAGACCAGGAACACGGTGACGATATGAACAACCAGGCTTGGTACTGATCATCCCTGAAAAGTGTCACTGAAATCCAGCCAAATAAAGGCCCTTTCGTCTTAATGAGGCCAAAATATAGCATATTTCAGAAAATCAAGGGCCTTAACTCCAGTGTAAATGGTCCAATCTGGCTGTTTTTCAAACTTATAGGACCTTTTATTGATATTAACAATCTGCTACAGTTTGGTAAAGATCGGATGAAAAATGAAGGCCCTATCGTCTTAACGAGGCAAAATATAAAGTATGTTTAACTAAACCAAGGGCCATAACTCCGCTGCTACTGATCCGATCGGACTGGTTTTCGAACTTGTCCGAGCTTCCATTGATATTAACAATCTGCTACAGTTTGGTAAAGACCGGATGAAAAATGAACGCCCTATTGTCTTAACGAGGCAAAATATAGCATTTTAACTAAACCAAGGACCATAACTCCGCTGTTACTGGTCCGATCGGGCTGGTTTTTGAACTTTTCCGAGCTTTCATTGATATTAACAATCTGCTACAGTTTGGTAAAGATCGGATGAAAAATGAAGGCCCTATCGTCTTAACGAGGTAAAAGTTAACTGACGGACGGACGACGGACAACTGCTCTGTTGGCCCTTAATAAAAAAACGGGTGGAGTTGCGGGACTGCAATTTTAAAAAAAATAAATAATAAAGCTTGTCGGCTCAACTGCTACATTCTTCATCCAGTGTACCTTTATTCGGGTAGCATCCATCGGTTCTACCGATTTCTTGTTTTAAAGTGTGAGTATCTTTATCAAGTTCCTACACATTTTCAAAACTTTTAAAATAATGATTATTATTTTTTATGTATGAAAAAAATACATCATGGAAATTGTTCTAAGCATGGGTCTTATATTAAGAACAAAGGCTATACTGTGTTTTGTTTACTTAGCATCCATTTAATCAGAATGTTGTTACTTTTAAAATGTATTAAATGGATTGACATACACTCTGGAAGCTTGGACTATTTAAAACTGTGTTTTACTTTGAACGTGTTCTTTGTTACTCATTCATTTTGAATCTGATGAGTTAATACTCATTGCAGTCCAATTTTATCTACAGCTCTGACTATAATAACACACGGACCTACATAAGTTTATTAAGTTCATTTCATTGACAAAGCATCCATTTCGGGGAGTATCCAACGGTTCCTGCGATTTCTTGTTAAATAATCTCCAAAATACTATTGACTGCAAAACCGGATAGGAACCTTGAGGCAAAAATCATGCCAATGACTTTTACGTGACTGCGTTTTAGCAAATAAAAACTACGTACATTTACACTTATATTGTACGTACACGTGTTACCCTAAGTTTCTGATGTTAAAATAGTGATGGGATGAATAGAATATTACATTTATGATTATATTATAATACATGTATTAAAAATAACCATATGAACTTTTTGTCTTCTAGATACTATAGGTGTTACACTCGGCAAAAAGGGCCGCAAACGGTACATGTTTACGCCCATTAAAATTTGAGTTATGAAAGCAAAGCTACCATTCTGGACATAATAAACAAACACGAAAAGTGTACAAAACGTGGAAGTAATGTGGCTGCTCAGCTGCTGTTACTTTTATTGATACATACATGTAATCGGCCAATCTCCACGCAGTTATCGTTCCTTGCACTCACATTTATCTCTGCTAACTACTAAATTACAAGATTTTGGTAAAACCTGTAAAATTGGAATATGTTTGCCTGAAACTTATTTATTTCTTGTGTAAATATACTTTTCTGAATATCTTCAAATTAGATGTTGCAAGATTTGAAATAATGCATGAAAACAATTTAGTTTTAATCGGGACTTTTTTACTACAAAAAAGTAATTCGCCAACGATTCAGAAACTGGATCGAACAATAATAATTTGCCAGTTCAAGCAGGAATTTATGGTCCTGTCTGTAGTTAATATTGGCGATGATTCCAAATATTTAAGGCATTTTGGTAGCGAAGCAATTGTATCAAATCTAACAAAAGTGAAACGATATGCAGCAAAAAGAAATTCATTTATACAAACTTAATGGACCGTGCTTCATCATATTCACAACTAAATTTTGGAATTTTGAGATGCTCAGCAAGTGAAAGCAAAGGCTGTTGCTATCACTTGACCAGTTTGTGGGGGATGTGATTGATTGGTCCATTATTGTGAAGATGTGCTAACATTTTGGGTCTGTGCTTTTTGGTTTAAAGTTTTCAGATAGATCCATACATGATTTACTGTTTATTTTTTCCAGGAGGAGGAAGCAAAGAAGAGAATTGTGAACGAAATTAGGATAACATTTAATGATTCTCCTAGAAGAGGAGGACGAGGTGGTCGTAGACCGAGAGGGCCTCGCACCGGACGAGGCAGCAGCAGAGGAGGAGACCGGAGAAGTTTCAACGCTGCTCCGAAATTCGATGACGAAAATGATTTCCCATCGCTCCTTAAAACTGCAGCGTGAATAAAATAAAAAGACTAGCCAATATTCAGGCTATTTGATTACCCCTCCTTTCTTTAAAAAATGAAATTGCGTGTTGATATCTCATTGATCATGTGATCACAATTTAAACTACCATAAGTTTCCATTACATTTTGTATTATTATTAGTAAGTTGCCAATGTAGTTTGTCGACGTTTCGATGAATGAAAGTTTGCTACTGACATGCTGGGTTTGGACATTATTTAATGCGGATCTCATTGACAACTGGAAATAGACTATTTATAGAACCGGGATTTTCCATTCCTATTGATAGGGATTTTCCAGTGTTATGTGACAACTGATATTTCAGGGACTTGGAAATGAGGCTACTATCACAAAGGAAACTGAAGCACTGTGATAATCTTGTGGTGAGAATAAAAAAAATAAAGTGATTGAATTCCAGTGATTGGATGTAAATTCCTTTCCAGCACAAAGTGAGTGCTTAACCAGTGCTATTTATGTATGACTGACGCTAACAAATTATGTATTTATATATTGTTTACCTCTATGGGGTTACTGAAGCATGCATGGTGAATGATGTAGTATCAAAAGACGGCTTCCGAGTAATCATGAGTGACAATTTGTTTTCATTTAATCATCATAAACCATGGTGTGAGATGTTCAGCGCAAATAATTTGTTATTTAATAAGTAACACATAAAATCCTAAAACAATGAGTTGTTTGTACTTTTTAAGAACAGGACTTGCGGAAATTCTAAAGGAAGAATATTGTTGCAAAAATAATTATCTAATAGTGAACCCTATTTTCTGAAATTGGTTCTTTAAAGGCCAGGGTTGAGTATAAAAAACCCAAAATGTCCCCAGAGTAACTTTTCTGATCATTTTTTTATGCATTGTGCTGCTCGGAGAGGTTTAATCTCAAATTTCTAAATCGAGCATTTTTAAACCATAAAATATGGCATGTAAATACATTAAACATTACTTTATACAGATATATCAAAATAATTGTATGATGTATTTATTTTCCATACTTTCTAGAACAAAACTTTTATTCCTAACTGTCAAATTTTGAATTTGATGCATACACTAATAGCTGTACCTGTAACAACCAGATCAGTGATTGGTCAGAGTGCTGAAACCAGACGAAATACTAACTGGCTACAGTGTATACATAATGACGGTGGTCTCGACCGAACGGTGGGGTTTAAACACAATTTTGCATCTATGGGTGGTTGTTAAAAGTCTTGGATGTTTAACTGGGATAGTTCCTATGACATTAGTCTCTATCATCGTTTGGACTTCTTTGAGAGGTCTCGCGAGAGGTCTGGATGATCGAGACTACTATCATGTCTAAATTCATAACAAAAAGACGTTCCTTCGGAAGCAGTCCAGATTTAATAGTAATTAGGTATTTAAAATGTAAATACATAATAGGAAAAAAATGAACTTGTACACCCGAGTCCAAAGAATGAATCTTGAAAAACTTGACCTTTGTACACGAATGACCTCCTTCCATTTGAAAAAAAGCTGTTTACGTGCATTCCGGTAGCTAGCGCCATCAACTGCCACATTTTACAACTTGTGGTTGAGAGGAGGGACCCTATTGTTTTTGAAGCCAGGTCAAGGTGATATGGAAATATGAAACTTCCAAACCATAACGCCTACACTGGTGAAACTTCGTAGGTACATTGCCCTAGGTGAGAGGAGAAACCATTGCTTTTGGGGCCAGTAGGTCAAAGGTCACGATCACAGTGACCGTATATGAAAATGTGCCTTACACACAATAACTTCAAAACAGCAACACACACTCGTAAATTATCCTAGGTGCGAGGAACCCCGATTGCTTTTGGTGTCAAGATCACTGTCGCCTTATATAGAAAAATACATTACTCCATATAATTTCAAAATTGAAACCACGTTTAAAACTTCATACATTTACCATGGTGAGGAGAAACGCTAATGTGTATGTGATCAAGCTCACTGTCACAGTGACCTTATATTAAAATATGCATTCCACACAATAACTTGAACCGTAACACCACACTCGTAAGCCTTCGTAGGTACGTTGCCTTAGTTGAGAAGAACGGTGTTTTGTCTTTGGGACCAGTAGGTCACGGTGACCTTATATTAAAATCTGCTGTTTAATAACTTCAAAAACGCAACACCTACATTCATAGGTACATTGCCCTAGGTGAGAGGAGGACCTATTGTTTTTGGGGCCAGTAGGTCATGGTCACAGTGAACTTTTAGGGAAATCGGCATTCCGCACAATATCTTCAATAATAATCCTACACTCATGAAACTGCATCATTACATTGCCCTAGGTGGGAGGACGACCCCTATTGTTTTTGGGGCCAATAGGTGGTCGGGGTGACCTTATATGGAAATATGCATTCCACTCAGTAATTTCAAAATCATAACTCCTGCACTGATAAAACTTCATAGGTACATTGCCCTAGGTGTGAGGAGGAATGCTCAAAGGTCAAGGTACATTGCTCGAGGTTAAAGGAGGAACAAATTTCTGTTGGGGTCGGATATAATATTTTGCATCTAGATATAAGTTGAGTGGATTTGGAATGATCATCCTGTTGGCGCCATATAACGGTTACAACTGTTTGTATTAGTGCACCATAAAACCCAATTTAACTCTTGAGAGAAGCGCAGATCGCGAAAAGAACCAAACTCTTTATTAAATCAAATTAAGAGTTAATACCCATTGTAATGTTATGCAACTTATCCTTGGCATAACTTGAAAACTGCTGGAATGAAACCACCCAATGAGACGAAAAGAGACCATAGTTCTTGTCTTTTTTAAAACTGATTATTCCGGAGGCTAAATTAGAAAACTAAAGAAAATCAAGAACCACAGCTCTATCAATGATAGGGAAGAACGCAAGAACAAAAACATCATTTAGAGTTATTACCCTTTGTAATGTTAAGGGGCACATGTCAATCTTATTTTTAGCTCGACTATTCGAAGAATAAGAGGGCTTATGTAATCACGTCGGCGTCCCACATCAAGGTTTACGTGTAAGCTGTGTTAACAAGTCTATATCTCTTACATTTCTTATCCTAGCACAACCAAATTTGTTCATGGGCTTCCTTATAGCATTATCTTGAGGGCTGCAGAAGCAATTTTGGTTCCTGTAACCCATGGGCTCCCGTGGAACCCAAATTATGATAGCCCATAAAATGTGCCCCATTTTACATTTAAGCTGTGTTTACAAGTCTATATCTCTTACAATTCTTACCCTAGCACAACCAAATTTGGCCATTAGCTTCCTTATAGCATTATCATAAGGGCTGCTTAAGTAATTTTGGTTCCTGGAACCCAAATTCTGATAGTCCTTAAAATATGTCTGTTTCACATCAAATTTTGCGTGTAAGCTGTGTTTACAGGTCTATATCTCTTACATTTCTTGTCCTAGCTGAACTAAATTTTGGAATTTGTTTCCTTATAGTATGTTGTAAAGGTTTGGATAAGTAATTTTGTCTTCTGCAAATTCTGGGCTCCCATGGAACCCAAATTGTGATGGCCCATAAAATGTGAAATAAAGGCAGATTTAGGTTTGCATGTAAGCATGTATATATCTATAATTTTGGTTTGGGATTTGTTATAGCATTATGCATCTTATTACTTCATGGGCTCCCTCCTCCCCACCCCCTACCCACGCCCCCCACTCCCAAACGTATTGTTTTAGTAAATTTTTACACCCCCACCCCCCCGACTTGAAACTTTTTTTTTTACATATGTCTTTATTGGTTTAGTCAATTCTTACACATATATGTTGCCCCCTACCCACTCCCGCCTCTCACCACCGCTCCACGCACCGCCGCTCCACGCACCGCCCTTGAAACCTCTTTTTTTGGACATATTTCTGTGTTGCTTTTGTCAATTCTTACACATATATGTTGCCCCCTCAACCCACTCTCGCCTCTCACCCCCGCTACCCCCCACCGCACCCCCACTTGAAAATCTATTATGTGTGCTCCCAACCCCACCCCACATTGTTGTAGCCTTGTTTTCTGATGGTATATACTAGCTATAAATTTATTATTCTCTGAAAAATCGAATAGTCGAGCTGCGCTGTTCTCCGACAGCTCTTGTTTAGCTCTACTGCTCACAGATCCGCGTCGTCCGTCTGTAAACTTTTTTTGTGGCTATTTCTCTAAAAGTACTGAATGGATATACATCAATCTTTAAAGGAATGTTGCCCATAAGGTCCAGTTGATCCTAGCAAAAATTCAGATTAATGTGAAATCCAAGATGGCCACCAAAGCTAAAACAAGAAATATCTTTCAAAAAAGTCGGCGCGTTTGGGGAAGCACAATGTTTAAGCGATTGATGGTCATGAAGTGAAATAGTTCTAATAGCGAAATGTAAGGTAGAGAGTAGAGCAATATAACGTTTTCTATCGGTATTCCTCCGATAGAAGTTGACACTGCATTGCCAATGTGGGGAATTCGAACAAAACAGTTAGTGCTATCCATTACGGAAGGCCATTGTTAAAATAGTCAAAGGACCATAACCCTGAAAACACGAGGGCCTGAATCGATCTACTGGCAAAGTGTTCTCTATTAGATGATGCTACATGCAACATATCAACGCTCTAATCTTGTGGTTTCAAAAAAGATATTTAAAAGTATTTCCTAATATTTCTATATAAAACTTTTGACCCCCGGTGAGTGGCTTATTCTGACCCCAGGGTCACCATTTGTACCATGGTAAAGGACCTCTATATGATGGTACATGCAAATTAAAGCTGTAGCCCTTGTGTATTCAGAAAAGAAGTTTGCTCTATATTACTATGTAAAACTTTCGACCCCGGTGTGGGGCTAATTCTGACCCCAGGGTCACCATTTCACTAGATGTCGCTACATGCAAAATATCAAAGGCGTAGCCTTTCAAAGAAGAATATTTTGGTCACCATTTGTACAAACTTGGTAGAGGACCGCTAGATGGTGATCTAAGCGTGTGTATAAGCGTTTATTTATCCTCGCTGTATTGCACTAAGCATTTTAGCGAGCAGACCTAGATTTTAAGTCTCATCCGAAGGACTGGTAAGGTAGGAAATACTTTTGAAATATTTCGGTAATTAACCCAAATTCGGTCCTGGCTGGGATTGAACGCGCGATCTCTGGGTTACTAAGCCGCAATGCTAACCATTACACCACGGCGCTACCTTACGGTGATCTAAGCTCTAGCCCTTGTGGTTTTGTAGAAGGCTGAAAATCACATCCGGGCATCTTGAAAAATCACTTGACTAGGAAAGCACGGCGATATGTAATTTTTAATAGGGTTTCATTACCAGTTACGATCTAAAATTAACGCACTTTGCAAGAAAACAATTTATTTGCAATTTCAGCATTTCTATTCATTTCTTCATCTTTTCCGGTCACGATTGAAGTACAGCGTAACAAATCACCTAACGATACAACTACATTCTATAAACAAATCTACCAGTTTCCTTTGGCCTTGTCAGACAAATTTAGCCAACCAGCGTTCAGTTTAATAAACACGAGGCTTTCATAATTTCTGTATCGCTTTCAAATCGATTTTTGATAGGCTTACACAGACACACCTCCTGCGAGGCCAAGGTTGGCGCCGAAAATTAGATTTTTTAAAAAAGGAGTTTATAGCGACTACTCGGACGAAACTTTAAGCGATACTGATATGGGCCTTTACTAAAATGATCAGCGTGACATAATATTGGTACTTGACGAAAATCATGTTGATTCGACGTCAAACCTGCGGCCTTCTTTGTTTTCACACAGTTATATAGGAACATCTTGTGGCAACTACAAACTACTTGGTGGATTTTATGAAACTTTACAGGAATGTTACTCTGTTACAAAACTGATTTTCATTTGAGAAGCAGTGAAAAAATGTATTTACCCTGAAAACTGTAGGCGCTGCTTAACTTCAAATATGCCTCATCCAAACATGGCCACAAACAAACGTGTATTGTTCAATGATTAACAACAACTGCCCCCTTCAAATAATGACGAACATATGCAGCGTTATTATACCGTTCCAAGATCTAGCTGTTCAGATCTTCAGGAGAGCGTTTCAAGGTCATGGATCTCTTGTAATGCTCCCCGAAATATTCGGGGGAGCATATAGTTGCCGTCCGTCTGTCCCGCTTTCTTGTCCGCTCAACTCCTACATGTTTCATCCGATTTTCACGAAACATCTCAGGAAGTTTCAGCATGATGACTAGTAGCGCATATTGTCACGACTTTCAGGTTCAAGGATTTTTGGCGGAGTTAACGGGACTGAAGATTTTCGAATCAAAAGCTTGTCCGCTCAACTACATTTTTCCTCCGATTTTCACGAAACTTCACATAAAGTACCAGCATGATGTCTAGTAGCGGATATTGTCCGGAAGTTTCGGTTGAATGATTTTTGGCGGAGTTGGCGGAGATTTTTTTACGATTCTAAAGCTTGTCCGTTCAACTCCTCTTACCTGTTTCATCCGATTTTCATGAAACTTCACAGAAAGTATCAGTATGATGTCTAGTATCGCATATTAAAGGACGTTCTGGTTGAGTGATTTTAGGCGGAGGTACGGGACTTCGAAGTTTTTCGAATCTAAAGCGTGTCCGCTCAACTCCTACGTTTTTCATCCGATTTTCACGAAACTTCATAGGTAGTATCAGTATGTCTAGTACCGCATATTTTCAGGACGTTCTGGTTGAATGATTTTTGGTGGAGGTACGGGAGTTTGAAGTTTTTCGAATCTAAAGCTAATCCGCTCAAATCCTACGTTTTTTGCTATTTTTACGTAACTTTGCAGAAAGTATCAGAATGATGTCTAGTAGCACCAGGGCTTTATATGACAGTTGTGTTAGCTTATTTTAACAAACTTGAAAGCCATTGAACCAGGACCCGTTTATCTGAGCCCCTGATTGAACCAGGGCTTTAATTATCAGCCCAGGTAGCACATATTGTCAGGACGTTCTGGTTGAATAATTTTTTGCGGAGTTCCGGCACTTAGAAGTTTTTCGAATCTAGACCTTTTCTGCTCAACTCTTGATATGTTGTCCGTCCGATTTCCATGAAACTTTATAGGAAATATCAGTATGATTTCCAGTAGCGCATATTTTCAGGATCTTTCGGCTGAATGATTTTTGGCGGAGTCATGGGACTTCGAAGTTTCATAAATCAAACTCTTGTCCGCTCAACTCCTACATTTTTCGTCTGATGTTCATGATACTTTATAGGGGGTATCACTATGATGCCTAGTAACGCATATTGTCAGGATGTTCTAGTTCAACGATTTTTGGCGGAGTTATGGGACTTCGAAGATTTTCAAATCTAACTATATTCCGCTCAACTCCGCCTACATTTTTATCTGATTTTTCATGAAACTTGGTAGGAAGAATCATGTCTAATAGCGCAATTTGTCAGGACGTTTGTATTTAAAACAAGAGGGCCCGTGGACGCTCTACTGGCTTAAGATAAAGTTTATGTATACGGGGACATCTCTTTCAAAAAGCATTGAACCGGAACATGGCGATGATATACGCAACTTAGGCAATGGGTACTGATCATCCCTGCCAAGTTTCGGTGAAATCCAGCAGAGGGTTCAAGAGAACTAGTCTACAAAGTTAGTGTATTAAAACCCTTTAAGGGTCATAACTCTGCCAAATTCATTCAACCACAACACGGCAATGACGGGTGCAACTAGGCTTTGTACTGATCATCCCCACCAGATTCGTTGAAATCCGGAAAGGAATTCAAAAGAGACTAATCTGGACAAAGTGTCGTCTATTAAAACCTTTAAAAGGGACATAACTCTGCAAAATCATTCAACCGGTATATGTCGATGATATGCACAACTACGCTTGATATTGATCATCCTTGTCAAGTTTCGTTGAAATCCAGCCAGGAGTGTCAGGATTGCCCGGAAAATGTTATTGTGTATCAAAAACATTGAAAGGGCCATAACTCCGCCAAAAATCTGTAAACCAGAACGCGATGATATGCACAACTAGATCAGGAACACGGTGACGATATTGAACAACCAGGCTTGGTACTGATCATCCCTGAAAAGTGTCACTGAAATCCGGCCAAATAAAGGCCCTTTCGTCTTAATGAGGCAAAATATAAGCATATTTCAGAAAATCATGGGCCTTAACTCCAGTGTAATGCTGTCCAATCTGGCTGGTTTTCAAACTATAGGACCTTTCATTGATATTAACAATCTGCTACAGTTTGGTAAAGATCGGATGAAAAATGAAGGCCCTATCGTCTTAACGAGGCAAAATATAAAGCATGTTTAACTAAACGCAAGGGCCATAACTCCGCTGCTACTGATCCGATCGGACTGGTTTTCCGAACTTGTCCGAGCTTCCATTTGATATTAACAATCTGCTACAGTTTGTAAAGATCGGATGAAAAATGAACGCCCTATCGTACTTAACGAGGCAAAATATAGCATTTTAACTAAACCAAGGACCATAACTCCGCTGTTACTGGTCCGATCTGGCTGGGTTTTCGAACTTTTCCGAGCTTTCATGTGATATTAACAATCTGCTACAGTTTGGTAAAGATCGATGAAAAAATGAAGGCCCTATCGTCTTAACGAGGTAAAAGTTAACTGACGGACGGACGACGGACAACAGTTTCTGCTCTGTTGGCCCTTACTAAAAAACGGGTGGAAGTTGCGGGACTTTGCAATTTTAAAAAAATAAATAATAAAGCTTGTCGGCTCAACTGCTACATTCTTCATCCGATGTGTACCTTTATTCGGGTAGCATCCATCGGTTCTACCGATTTCTTGTTTTAAAGTGTGAGTATCTTTATCAAGTTCCTACACATTTTCAAAACTTTTAAAATAATGATTATTATTTTTATGTATGAAAAAAAAATACATCATGAAAATTGTTCTTAGCATGGGTCTTATATTAAGAACAAAGGCTATACTGTGTTTTGTTTACTTAGCATCCATTTAATCAGAATGTTGTTACTTTTAAAATGTATTAAATGGATTCACATACACTCTGGAAGCATGGACTATTTAAAACTGTGTTTTACTTTGAACGTGTTCTTTGTTACTCATTCATTTTGAATCTGATGAGTAAATACTCATTGCAGTCCAAAATTATCTACAGCTCTGACTATAATAACACACGGACCTGCATAAGTTTATTAAGTTCATTTCATTCACAAAGCATCCATTTCGGGGAGTATCCAACGGTTACTGCGATTTCTTGTTAAGTAATCTCCAAAATACTATTGACTGCAAAACCGGATAGGAACCTTGAGGCAAAAATCATGCCAATGACTTTTACGTGACTGCGTTTTAGCAAATAAAAACTACGTATTTTAAATGATATATACTTAAAGGGAATGTAGCGACACAGCCAAACCATCTTTATTAGTGAGAGTTCTGAAATACTTGAATAAGGGTGAAAGAATGATCAAAATCGGATGATAAACAAAGAAAATATGAGCATTTGAAGTTTCTTTTGAAACGGATATGGAAGCGGCCATTTTGAGAGCTATGACATCACGGTTCTAAATGACCATATATGGAATATTTATAAATATGAAAATTTACTGATTTATAGGGAAAAAATGACAGCAACTGTATGAAAAATATGTAAAACTTAATGGCAATAATGATTTATATGACCAGTAAAAAAATACCCATTCATTTGCAGTGTTTTCTTCGTTTTAAATGATATTTATCAATATTCCATATATGGTAATATGGAACTATGACGTCATAGTTCTAAAAATGGCGGCTCCCATATTCGTTTTAGAACAACCTTTAAATGGTCATATCTTTTTTGTTTATCATCCGATTTTGATAATTCTTTCACCTTTTCCCAAGTTTCTCATAACTCTCAATAATAGAGCTTGTTTAGCTGTGTCGCTACATTCCCTTTAACACATTTACACTTATATTGTACTTACAAGTGTTACCCTAAGTTTCTGATGTTATAATAGTGATGGGATGAATAGAATATTACATTTATGATTATATTATAATACATGTATTACATTTATGATTATATTATAATACATGTATTAAAAATAACCATATGAACTTTTTGTCTTCTAGATACTATAGGTGTTACATTCGGCAAAAAGGGCCGCAATCGGTACATATTTACGCCCATTAAAATTTGAGTTATGAAAGCAAAGCTACCATTCTGGACATAATAAACAAACACGAAAAGTGTACAAAACGTGGACGTAATGTGGCTGCTCAGCTGCTGTTACTTTTATTGATACATACATGTAATCGGCCAATCTCCACGCAGTTATCGTTCCTTGCACTCACATTTATCTCTGCTAACTACTAAATTACAAGATTTTGGTAAAACCTGTAAAATTGGAATATGTTTGCCTGAAACTTATTTATTTCTTGTGTAAATATACTTTTCTGAATATCTTCAAATTAGATGTTGCAAGATTTGAAATAATGCATGAAAACAATTTAGTTTTAATCGGGACTATTTTACTACAAAAGTAATACGTACTTAGGTCTCCTCAATCGAAACGCATATGTAAACATTTCAAACCGAAGCTCGATAGCAGAAAATTACTAAAAAAAAACAAACTCATAAAAATAAAAATTGAAATTATTAATATAGGTCTATATTTTATCTTTGCAGATCACGCAAAAGGATTTATTATAAACATCGCGATAACTTTTTTGAATAATCACGTGACCTAACCGTTCGCCCTACTTCCTTTGACGTTGACAGAGTCAAATGAGGAACGAGTGTACTCTGGGTAGAGATTGGTAATCGGCAAAAGAAAAGTGTGCACTTTTCAAATGCATGTATTTTTTTTCATATTCCTGTTATGAATAACGGTTAATTTGTCATTGAAGTAGATTTCCAATTCGTGTTTGTTTTCAGAGCAGAATACCTTCCTTGTGTTGGTGCACCGGAAACTAAACGCAAAGCAAAACAGCCCCGTAGAATTTGAATATACATGTACGTTATGTACTTGTATAAACCCATTAAAGCGTTTTCCATTTCGTTAATTAAGCGTTGAAACCTCGCCTCTCTCCACGCCTGGTTTGAATCCCACTGGGAGCTCGACATGCAAGTTGTAACGGATGGCGGAAGGTATACAGTACTGGTTCTACCCAGAAACAAGTGGGTGGTTTGCATCCACCAAAAACAACCAACTAGTATGAATTTCCCCTTCAAATAATGCTCATGTTCATAGGTTTTGCATGATAAGGTTTACGTTGAAACATTAGTACGATACCTAGCTTACTGATACGCCAGAACTTCAACATTCGCCGGGTTTCATTTCTTGGAAAAATGGGTATGCATCTGCCTGCCAATGGTATTCAAGTTGCGAGTGAAAATGCCGAGAAGTAGCCTCGCCAGTCAGCATTGCCGACCGGCGAATATGTGAAGGAAAACTTCAATAACTTCGCGCTCATCACACAAACGAACATTGTGTATCATATGTAAATGGGGGTAAAATGGAATCATAGGGGTCATTCACAATATACAGTCAATAACCACTACACTGGCCGTTTTCCTTTGCGTGTGAGCTCAGCTCTTTTTTCGTTAAAGTAGCTATCCCGCCAACGACAGTCAAATTTACAAAATATATCCGTTTCTAAACCTACTGACGACGAGGTCATATATGACGGTTGGTTTTTGTGGAAGTGGCAGACCATTCTATTTTCCCTGGGTAGAACCATATAAGAATCTTTCATGGGTAGGGAATCCTTGCATACCGGACAAGGATATCCGTCATTTTTATACGAATCTTTCATGGGTATCCGGTGAAGATAGGGAATTCCAACCCGAGGTATACGTGTTTTTATCGGAACCGAGGCTCTGATTAAAACACTTTTGCCGAGGGTTGGAATTCCCTATCTGAACCGAATACCCATGATAGATTCTTTTTCTTGCATATCAGAGACATGTTGTGTGTTGACGCCGCCAGCTACTGACGTTTTGCATGTTTTCCGGCATAAATGGCGGATATCCTTGTCCGGTATGCAAGAAATTTCCATCTCACCCGAGGGTCGAGGTAAAATTCAGGCGCGCCAACATCCGGTATGCAGGAAAACGTTATCTAGTAGCGGCGTCAACGCGCAACATGTCAAAAAGAATCTGTCACGGGTATTCGATTCAGATAGGATAAATTACGGACGGCGGGAGGTATACAGTACGTCTTGCATACCGGATTATAAGAACCTCGGCTCCGAGCTTCCGATTAAAACACTTATACCAAGGGTTGGAATTCCCTATCTTCACCGGATACCCATGAAAGATTCTTACAATCCGGTATGCAAGACGTACTGTATACCTCCCGCCGTCCGTAATTTATCAGTCTGTGTTCTATGAACTATCTTTTTGACAAATATTACATTGAAAAATATGCACTGTGCTATGTGTCAAAGAGTCTAGCTGGTGCTTTGATGAAACTTTACGATTTCGTTTGTAAAGATTTTATTGAAACATTACATTTAATAACTGCTTTGCTTTGGCCATTCTGCATGATATTGTTAATAGTAATAAGTAAAATCCATTTGAAGAACATGGGCACATTTTATTAACTGATTCACTCAAGAGATATATGAAATCCCTTTCATCGTAAACGCTACTTGCACCTGGTTTTCTGCACGGATGTGGAAGTTAATCTTGCAGTTTTATTGAATGGTGACAGATATAATTCCGGAATATTTAAAATTATCACGTTTCGCATAAAACCTTTGGCGTTATATAATTATATTGTTCATTTTGTCATTTGAATATATGGTGTGTGGTTTTTTTAGTTCGGTTGATGTAACGACTTAAATGTAAGTTCTTCTGCCCCGTGTAATACAATGGTTTTGTCAACTATTTCTAAGATATCTAGTAAATTCTTGGAGCAATAACAGCACCGAAATTCAATAACGACATTTTCACCACCTTTTATATTTGGTGCTCGTACAAATATATCGTGCTCAACTGGGTCTCAATCCAGGATCTCAGGACACACGGATGGCAATCGATTATTAAACATTTACCTGGTACCCGGTTATACACACCACATCAGATTAAATTTCTAATTATACATAAGAAATACTGCTGTTGTACCGCTTACATATACCAGCCCTAGATTGAAATCCGTCCCTAAATGCCTAACTGTACAAGGAAACCACTGCTGGCGTTTTTTTCCGGATGCTCCCGGACGAGGCCCCCAGAATACTAGTATAGCAATAGGGACTCAAACCCAGAATATTTGGCTTACCGTTCCACCGTCTTACCGTGCCACCGTTCTAAGTTTGGGCTTTCTAGAAAACACGGTTGGCAATCGATTATTTATCCATACCCGGTTACATACACCCCGCCAGATCGAACATCTTCCCTGCGTTTCTTATTACTCGGTGTGTTTCCCGGAATGCTCCCGGAAGAACCCCCGGAATTCACTGCTGGCAATCGATTAATATACAATGTATATGTACCCGGTTACACATGTTTCCAATAATTATTTAAAAATCGGAGTAAATTCGATTTGGGCTAAGCGGGGCAATCATGGCGTGGAAACTATAATGCCAGGTTCCGATATAGAGGACTTTACCAGAGAGGCGTTGTTTGTAAAGTGTTATTTCGGGTCGGTTGGTCATATACTTGTGTAAGGCAATCCTTTATGAAGAGGTCTATGAGAGCGTCCAGCAAGAATGGTGGTCTTATCTTTGGTGTGTTGGAGCAGTCTACTTGAGGAGTCATTATTGTTTTTATATGTCTTCCATGTTTCTATGGGGCATGCAAAAAGAGCTGAGGGATAAGACTGACATTTTTTTCCAGTTTGATTTTAGACCAGATGATCTCACAGTATTTAACTAGTTCTGGTTACATGACTGTTCTCAAGCTTCCACGAGCTGCAATGAGCTATTCTGACGTTCAATGTGAAGCACTGACGTGACGCGCGATGTTGAGGCACAGGCACCCGGCACAGAGCTAGGATAGTAAAAGATGGCTTTGAGTGGTTAAAATATTAATTAATTGAGTTCTGGACCCCCAAACAATGGTTATATATATGTATATACAGAGCTAGGATAGTAAAAGTTGGATTTGAGTGGTTAAAATATTAATTAATTGGACCCCCAAAAAATGGTTATATGTATATATGTATATGTATTATATACAGTATATAGTTTTGGACCCCCAAAAAATGGTTATATTTGGACCCCCAAGAAATGGTTATAACCATTTTTTGGGGGTCCAGAACAGTATATAATATATATATACATATATATAATTAATTAAAGGGAATGTAGCGACACAGACAATCTTTATTATAGGGAGTTCTGGAAAATTTAGAAAAAGGTGAAAGAATGATCAAAATCAGATTATAAACAAAGAAGATATGATCGTTTGAAGGTTTTTTTGAAAAGGATATTTGAGAGCTATGACATCACAGTTCTAAATGACCATATATGGAATATTTATAAATATGAAACTTTACTGGTTTATAGGAAGAAAATGACAGCAACTACATCAAAAATATGTATACGTAATGGCAATAATGCTTTATATGACCAGTGAATGATTTTGCATTCATTTGCAGTGATTTTCTTTACTTTAAATGATATTTATCAATATTCCATATATATTTATATATATATGGTAATTGGAACTATGACATCACAGTTCTAAAAATGGCGGCTTCTGTTTAAGAACAACCTTCAGATGGTCATATCTTTTTTATTTATCATCCGATTTTGATAATTCTTTGAACTTTTTCGAAGTTTTTCAGAACTCTAAATAATAGAGCTTGTTTGGCTGTGTCGCTACATTCCCTTTAATATTTTAACCACTCAAACCCATATTTTACTATCCTAGCTCTGCATGTGCCGGGTGCCTGTGTGTTGAGGGTACTGTAGTGTTGTTTTTGTTAAATTATGTTAAAACTTGTTCTCACCAATGTGCACATTTTTAAGAATCTATGTGATAGCAGTGTTTTTGTGCCATATATGTTTTAGTGATATATAAAATAATAAGTATGTTACAAATATTCAACGTTGAAACGTTGAAATTATTATTCTAATTACGCATTCTCACTTAAAATAGTCTATTCTATTCTATTCTGTTCACTCAATTGAAGAGAAGCGCAAAGGACCGTAACACAGTCTACACTTAAAATTAAATTCTGCTCTATTGTTTTGCTTGCCTTTCGCCATGTTTTTTTGCTGTCTCATAAAACATAACAAAAAATATTCCGGCGTCATTTAACGTAATAACGGCGTTTGCCGCCGCAAAAATTTCGTTCCTAAGGATCAAAACCGAGTAACACACATTTTATCACCTAGTGAAAATAAGGTAAAATCTCAACATTTTGGCAATGAAAAATTATGAATTAATATATGTGTGACAAGCACCAACATCAGCGTCACGTCACTGCGTATGTACGATGATGCTCGCCAAATAAGAAAACAATGGAAAAAGAGCATTAATCGCGTATTTTAACCATGATTCTGTATATCTACCACATATGATAGCGGGGATTAATGTACTCCGCTGCAGCTTTAAACTCGGATTGATTGGTACGGATGCTCACAGGCCGTCTGTGGGATGCTACAGCAGTTCAACGTGGGCAGTCTTAGTTAGGTCACAGACCTAATAACAAATGTATTAATATGTAGGGTGGGTAGACACTCCTTGTTTGGTAGTCAGGGTAACAGGTCAACTCGTACTTAAGTCAACTCGTACTCATTTTGGTCAACTCGTACTCATTTCTGTTTTTCAATTGGTCAACTCGTACTCATCTCGTACTCACTATTTATTTCTTATGTTTAGGTAATTACATTTGTATTATTTATGTATTATATGCATAAAACATAGAATAATACATATTTTTAAGTATAGAATAACAAAATAAATGAGTACGAGTTGACCAAAATGATGTTTACATTCATTTGTAAATGGGAGTAATTCATGGATTTCATGATTTAATTTGTGGTGATTATAAAGAAAACAACAACAAGATGTGTTACATATTAATATTGAAAACTAAACTTAATAAAACATATTTACAAAATGTACAATATATACAATATATACACTGTTTCCTTTCTAACACATAGGAAGACATTATCGGCGATGGGTTGGTACATTGTTCGTATGTTGACTATGTTGACTATTGTATATAAAGAAAACAACAACAAGATGTGTTACAATTTATATTGAAAACTAAACTAATAAAACATATTTACAAAATGTACAATATATGCAATATATACACTGTTTCCTTCCTAACACATAGGAAGACATTATCGGCCACGGGTTGGTACATTGTTCGTATGTTGACTATGTTGACTATTGTTACAGTAACTTTCACTTGCATACTATAAAGTCTTCTACTCGACAGGTATAGTTAGCGCCGGCCTGTATACCACAGATGCCGCCTTTAGTAGACCGGTAGCGGTGAGATCCCCATCATTGTACTTCTCCCACAGCTGTAGAAGTTGCTGCTGACAGCTCTTGTAACAGGAACGTTGGTAACGTCGTAGTCTAAGTTCAGTAACCAGCGTCACCTGCATCCTGGCGACGGAGGCCTCTCGGTGTAGGATCTGGACCAACGCATAAAAGCGCGGCTTGCTTCCTGCCTTGTAATTGAGGCGTCTGTGCCAGCCTGAAGATAAATATATAAATCAATATATGTTCCGTATTCTATGGTCTATGATATAATATATTCTATGATCCAGTATCTTATAGAATGACTATTATATTATTTTTTTTATAAAAGTTAGTATCGAACTTCAAAAAAAAGTTTCATGGTATAGCTTATTGAAGTACATGTACAAATATACATACCCTCAACGTCATTGTTCGTTCTGATGGACTGACCAAATACGGACCACTGGGCAGGTGTCCACACCGATGATCGAAACCAAGTCCGTCTGACGTAGTCTATGAGGGGCGTCAACTGGTGGTCTGCTGACAGATCAGCCAAGAACTCGAACGTCTGTTCTATGTGTTCGGATGGCAGGAATGGTAAACACAGCAGCTTCCCTACGAATGCGTGGACGGATCCCCTCTCTGCGTATACAGTCGCAAGGCCCTTTTTCTGTTTGAAATAAAACAACAAATAATTAGAAATTGTAATTAAAATGTATTTGTAATTAATAATTATTAATTAGAATGTGTACTAAAATGTAATGAATGTGCGAATGTGACGAATAACAAATTGTTACAGTTTAGCTACAGACAAATCTACGTTATTATTACCTGAACCTGTCTCCAAACAGCTTGCGTCCAATGGAACGCACAGCCGTGAATTGTGGCACCCGCAAAGACCTTTTTCAAGGCACCCCACATTGCTGCCTCGAAATCTACAACGAAGCCCTCCACTGCAACCTGGCCCAACATGCGACCGATAGACTGAAAAAGAAATAAACAATAATATTATTTTTACTTCGGATAAATGAACCTTTCCGTGTTACATTTACTAAATTAAAATATTGTGAAAAATGAATGCTACTAATTGTATGCAGTATGTATAATATATACTATTGTTACAGTACTTTCATATACTTACACGTAAGACCTTCACGTAATCTTTCTATGTCTGGCCAGACATCACGACGAATACTAGCGGAATCTGCTTGGCACTGTCACCGCGTCTTACAAAGGCGTGGATGCTGACCAGCGCCGAGAATGGTTTTCTGAGAACCTGAAAATACATATTGAGCCTACTATATACATTCATTCAAGTAGTGTATGAGCAGATATATATATATAAATTTAATCATATTAATAACACCACCAATTGTTGTCACAGAATGAAGGATAAAATGCATTGTTAATTAAACGAACTATCATATATCATCATTCGATCATGGTGCTTACCTTGTATGTACCGTCAATATACCATCGCCTGGAATTCTTCAGCAGATCCAGCTGGTGGTCTGTGGCGAAGATTAGATGTCTCTTGCCGTCAACGCGGACTTCCTGTCGCAGAAATGCTGGTGGCAGGAATTGCTCGGCTAGCTGTGGAAATAAAGTTTATATATAAGATACAACAAGTATACTTACCGACTTTACTTATTTCAATACATGAATCTGATGTCTAGAGAAACATTAAACACAGCTAATAATATAATATAAATAAATGTAATCCAATATGTATACCTCAAACTCCATGTCCTTAGGATCTTCGGGTCTGTTTCCCTGACGATGTCTGTTGATCATCCTGGCAATCAGTTCCAATTTCGGTAGGCCAACCATGTCAGGCACGTATAATTTCTCGGCTTCGGCTTCTACAATAGTCATGGCTGACTTAAAGGGATCTGCGGAGGCTGTGATCTTTGCCTGGAAATAGAGATATAATAGCCTTAAATATAATATATGTATATACAAATAAAGAATAATAAAAATTAGCAACTTAGTATATATTATTATTATATATTTATAATTATAACAATGTTATAACAATGTTTGATTGATTTTTACCTGGGACTTGATCTTTCCTGACATTCTGGCTGTAATGTCTGGCTGATGGGTGTGCTGCTTTGGGTTTCTGATGAACTGGCCGTTTTTTTCTCTCACTGCCGCGGGACGCACGCTGCACCACCAGTTGGTCGTGTTTCCTCTGCTGTCCTGAAAAATACGTTTGTTTTCATGTTTACACGCTTAAGGTACTACAGAATGCATATTAAATACACATACACACATATTAACATACTATGTCAGTATAATAATAATCATAATAGACAAGATAATTACCTTAATCATGTACATATAACCATGAGAGTCCGACAGCATGTCTTTTCCGCGTTGTGTCGCACCACGCAGAAGTTCAAACGTCAGTGGTCCTTCTTCTAGAATGGAGTCAGACGGGTCAGGATCTACCATGGATCTGAAATAAATATACGTTTTTTTTTACTTATTTAGTTTTTCTTATAGCTTATACATATTTGATAAATATCTTTTACGTTACATAAATAATGTAGTGAATGTCAATATACTATTTATTTATCAAGTGTCAAGAATATTTGACGATTCATTCTAACTTACATTTCATGAATAATATGAGGTTCTACGTATGACCCATCCGCTATGAACGAAACTGCGCCCGTCGTGTCTGTTGCTGCCGTCGAATTCAGGCCGGACACATTCATCGTGAAATCCCCATAAGTAACCGACACTTCACCGTCTACCTCGTCATCCTCGGACATCGGGAGTTCAACATCGTTCTGATGAATAAATAAATAACAGTCTCATTATGTAAATAAACATTAAACATCTACCATTACTGGTACAGCACTGCTACAGCAATTTTCACGGTCATCCAAAACCAGATACAGATGCCGTAGTACAAACTTGTTTCAATACTACAACAACAACATCAACAATGGCTGCGCCCGTGATAAATTTGACCTCGAGATGATGAAGAGAGTTTTAAAACGATGGAATCAGTATAAATACAGATTCGTACCATGGCTTGCTGTCAATATAAATGAAAGGTTTATTCTTGTTTTGATATCATCACTTTCACATACGGGCATTTCATTACACATTCAGTTATAGGAGCGTCTAATCCGAGCCTTCTCTGACCCTAAAAGCCTTTTTTTTATTATTTTTTTTTGCGGCTTTATACACAGCCAGATGAAATATCAAATATCATAAAAAGGGCTGGTAACGTCAGAGAAGGCTCGGATTAAGGGGCGTCCGGCTCATGTGCTTTGTCAATTTTCCCGATAAATTATACCGGCTGAAATCTAACAAAATTATCCAGTCCAGCAATAATGTCATTTTTTTTTAGATTTCAACTGGTATTTAGCGACAAAGCACATTAGCCGGACCCCTATGGTTCAGTTCAGTTCGAGAGTTGTTCACAATCACAGACCTCTCTAAGTCTCTTTCCTTTTTAATATTTATTAGCTCGACTATTTGAAGATTTTTTAAAACCTTTTTCTGTGTTGTTTTAGTCAATTCTTACACATAGCTTCTTACACATATATATGTTTCCCCCTTCCCCACCCCCGCCTCCCCCACCCCACCCAACTCGAAACTGGAATAATTTTTTTTTTTTTTTTTTTTACATATTTGTGTTGTTTTGGTCAATTCTTACATAGCTTCTTACACATATTGTTGCCTGTTATGATATTTGATATACTCTCTACAGCACACATGGTGTTAAGCATGACTCACTGAGTACCTGAGCATTCTCTGTATATATGTTTTGTCTTATGTACTGCAGAGACGGTCTGTATCTTTCATAGCTTGGATTAACATGTATTAAATATTAGTCAGAGCACATAGTGAATGTCGTTCTTATAGCCCATGTATATCATGATGTCAGAAGTAAAACATTAATTTGGAATATTGGACACAATTTTGGACTTGGAATTTATAAGTTTAATTGTTGAATTAATACATTCAAAATGGATCTGTTTGGTGTTTCTTGTCTAAAGATGGACTGGGAGACCACAGATCACACCCCCATCCCTGCCTCTCCCCCCAACCCCACTCACCCACCCCTCGAAACTTTTTATACATATTTCTGTGTTGTTTTGGTCAATTCTTACACATAGCTATGTTGCTCCCCTCCCCCACCCCTACCCCCACCCCTTGCCTCCCCGTCGCCCACACTCTAAATTGAATTATTTTTTTTTCTTCATATTTCTGTGTTTTTTTTGTCAATTTTTACACAGGTTCTTACACATATATGTTGCCCCATATTTCTGTGTTGTTTTGGTAAATTCTCACAATAGCTTCTTACACAAATATGTTGCCCCCATCCCCCAAAAGATTTTTATTTTACTATACTGGTTGAGTACCAGTTATCGTCATTCACCAGATTTCGTCATTATCAATAAAATGCTTGATGTTTTGATTATTTTTCGACCCCAGTTTACAAATCACTACACACTATCATCAGACAATTGGAGAGGAACAAAATAGTTTAGAAATGTTAACATGCTCTCTCAAACCAACCCGTTTACCTATATAAGCACCGTTTTAAACAAAAGACAATCGGGGGAATCACGCGCTAATGCGCATGCGCAGGACATTTTCCTTTGTAAATAGCTGACCTTTTACATCGAACCATTGAATCAATTTGACGTGCCCAAAAAACTAAAAGCATGTGCTAAACATTTTCAGCCAAGGGAGACAACTAGATTTACATTTGCGGACAGTTATTTCCCTTTAAATTATGAACGTCGAAGTGTAGTAAATTACATCCGATACCTACAGTTGAAAAAACTTTTTAAATTGTAGATATAAATTTTGTTTAGATATCTTTTTTTTGTGTATTCATGTGCAATGGTATATTTATGTTTCAATTAATAACTAAACACGTTATCATCATCTCAAACATGGATTATTCGGTATTAAACTGAACATGACGATAACTACTACATTCAGCTCAGACGACCGACCCAATTCAGTCTATATTTAGTAACGGTCACGTGACACTTTTTACTGAGAATAGGAAGAATGTAAACACAGAATATTTACGGCGAAGGGGTAAGCTTCTCTTTCGGCAAAAATATTTATGAGATGACTAGTTTTGATTTAGATATATTATAGAACCAACATAAAAATGACAATATCTGGTATGACGCCAGTATAACCTAAAGATAAAAACTGCATATTTTGCCCAGTATTGAATTACTACACTTATAACATGCATTTTGTCACCTACTGAACATATGCGGACTAGATTTAGAATAAGTGCTCACAATCTTTATATGGAGACAGGTAGATATTCCAAACCAGACTATGCAAAATGTGTCCAGATGCTAAAATTGAAGATGAAGCACATTTCTTAACTGACTGTAGCTGTTACTCATTATTTAGAGATATTTTATTCACAAATATACTTATTGACTATCCAGATTTTTCAAATCTTAACTCTACTCAAATATTTCTCTGGATCATGACTACCGAAAACAGTAATATTATACATAAGCTGTGCACTTTTCTTAATGACTCTTTACAGTTAAGAGATAAACTTTTATAAATGCACATTGCATTTAACTTGTACATGTATATTTGTTCTAATCATTATGTATTTGCAAGGAGAGTTTTCTCCATTTAATTGTATGTATTGGCCCTTGTGGACCCTTAATTGGAATAAACACATATTCTATTCTAGGTGTAAATGCTACTTTAATTATATATGGCATACATCATAAAATTGTGTGCTTTTGACAATGGACATTAGATGACAATGACAACTTTTGACAATGGCATTAATAAGGAAATGCTTGCCGTTTATTGTATCTAAATTTCATGTTTGTTTGTTACAAGTTAACCCTTAACCCGCTACATATATATAATGGACTGTTCTTTCTTTGAATTAAGCTCTTCCATTTAATATGTCCAACAAAGTTACTCGCACTCTAATCTGGGTTTACAATGGATGCAAAGGCTATTATAGTCGTGCTTAGCGGGTTAAGGGTTAAATGTCACTGTGTATGCGAGTAAATATAAACCAGAATACAAGTTCTTACTAGAGACATGACATACATGTATGAATCAACTACTCTCAACTTACTACAGTATTATTATTATGCAACTTACATCTAGCAACTTTCTTGATTACATATTGGGTGTAGACTTATAATAGAAAAAACTGCTGTAGTCATCCAAAACTTTTGATCAAATCTTTAATATGAAACTTCAAAGGAACATTGCAAAGCAAGCACATGTCATAGGGATAATATGTTGTACATGCTTTGTTTAATGACACAGTTTGTCTGTTTATTGCAGCTCTCCAAGGGTGGTGCCAAGAATAGGTCTGGACAAGGTCGTTACGGACGAGTTTGTTCAAAACACGTTAGTTACACTTTTTACGAAGTTTAATCACAGTCAACAAAAGGTAAAATTTAATGAATATCAGGACTATGCGGGCCAGTATGCCTGTAACATGCAGACAATGGGTGAAGCACTGGGCTTCACTATTGAGAGGCAAAACAGCATTTTGGAGGATGGTGGGAGAGGAGTTTTTGTGACTGGTGGCCATGTGGATGAAGGCAGTGTTGTAGCTATGTACCCAGGTATGTGTATGATAAATAAAGCTTAAAGGGACACTGTCCGTAAATAAGCAGATAGGGAGCATAACCAAATAACTGTCTGACTTTTATTCAGTGAAATATATACATGAAAACATGAGCATAGACACTAAGAAGTCTGTAGTAATACATTCGTGAGTTTGAAAAAAAAAAGCTTAATTTATTATTTGTAAATAAAGTGGGACCCACCGTATTTACCTTTTCTGCGATCACGTGACTTCCATTAGCGCATTAGGTTTTGACCATAGTATTTAGTGCGTAATATGTATAGCCCGCTTAGCTCAGTTGGGAGCTAGGTCGACCACTTTACGTTCACTATTATTACCGCGAGTGTAATTTTAGTTTGGGCTGCGAGTTCAAACGCCCGAAATGGTTTCTCTTTTTTTTTTGTACCGCGATTGAATTCCGTCAAACGATCCTGCTTTAATTAGTAAATATTCAGTAATGTTTGGTGTGTAATGTGTGCGAACATAATTAGTGTGTGTTTTATAAGCTAAAAGTTACGGACAGTGTCCCTTTAACCAGATACTACAGAGCATCGAAAAGAAATAATAAATTGTTTAAGAATACTTAGACATTCATAACATTTCACTTCACAAAAATAAATATATCCATGTATTGTGTATTAATATATCCATGTATTGTGTATTAATATATCCATGTATTGTGTATTAATATATCCATGTATTGTGTATTAATATATCCATATATTGTGTATTAATATGATTAAATGAGCTCTCTGTATATATGGACTTTAAAGAATTGTATCTATGGTTATGTCACTAGGCAGCCATAAGAGCAGCATCTTAAATAGATAACTGGATACAATTCTAAGTTACTAATATACATGCATAAGGCTATTCCATTAAATCATACTCACAGGAAGGCACTTGAAACTCAACACCAACCCATAGATGCAGAATTGAGTTTAAAGAACCAAATATCAGAAAATAGGGTTCACCCATAGATGTTTATTAAATTGCCTTCCTGGGGTCCCGGGTATGTTTTAATGGAATAGCCCTAAATGTAACTAGTAAGTTGTGTTGTATGGCTGGCTTGCATACCTTAACCCGCTACGTATATATAATGGACTGTTCTTTCTTTGAATTAAGAGCATTCCATTGATGTTAAAAGGGGTGTTTTGGGGGAAAAGCAAGACATTAGTCGTGCTTAGCAGGTTAAGGGTTACAGTAGCTATCCGCCATCAACAGCCAAATTTTACAACCTATGTACACCATTTTTAAACTTACTGACGACAAGGTATATACATAATTTACCCATTTTGAGAATGCAAACTCTATCAATACAATAGAAATAACTTTAACCAGACAGGTCAAACCTCAAAACTGGAGCGTCGAATTAAGTTACCAACTCGGAATTCATTTTGCGCATATTCAATCACGAGTATTTTCAGAATGCGTAAATGAAACTTTACTTCTAATCGACACATATATATACAGTATTATATGACCTGAACACCTTGCTAGAATTTTGATAAACGGTTTTGTAGTGTAATTTTGCCATTATTTGGCGGGTTAGCTACTTTAAAGGGACATATGTCAATCTTGAAGTGTTATCGAGCATCAGCAGCACCTCGATTTATTAATCCAGTATTATGTTTTAATCTGCTACATTTATAATAATTAAAAACAAGTTGGAGTCTTCAATTTTTCATTTTATTCTACCATAGGTTTTAACATTATTGGTGCAATATATTCAAAATTTAAGTAGTATGTAAAGATTATTTGCTTTGAACTATTCAGACATTTACAAAAAGTGGTTTTTTTAAAGGCAAATAAGTAGAAAACCTAAAAAAACGCCGTAAGTTAAAAAATAAAATTGCATGTGTTCCTTTATGAATTTACGCCCCAACATTTGAATAAACATACAGTTATGAGTTAAGATTGCAGTGTGTTTTTAATGTTACCGAGTTTAACTGTGTCCACAGGTGTTGTATATCAGCCATGGGAGCCAGTATTTTTCGTGAGTCTAGGCAACTCCTTCCTGTTCCGGTGTGCTGACGGTATCCATATTGATGGCAAGGACACCGGATTGTCAAGAATGATGTTCAAGTATGTAAGTAAATATAAATTGTGGGGTGGCAGACTGATTTAAGTCAATGCATGAGATAGACCACAATGCTTAATTATACCCTCGCTTTCACAAAGTGAAGGCTGTATAGGAATCGCGCTGTCCGTAATGCCCCGTTGCATAACACATTTTTGTCCTGTCGTGTCACGTTTGTCGCGTCCTGTCATGTCCCATAACACATTTGTATTACAAGCATTTTATCAATCAGTTTTGAATGGCTTGTTCGCAAACTTCATATACTCATAATAAATTTTGACCTTTAATATGTCCAATTACATCAGCCCTTGTTGATTGAAGAATTGTGGACATTGCAGAATTATGGACCTTTGTTTAACTTGGAATCCAAAAGCGAGGGTATTCATCACCTTCAGGGATAGTTCTAGTTAATGTTTACATTTGATTTCTTAAAAACAATTTTGGATAATTGTTTACTTGTATATACATGTAAATGATGTGCATTGCATTCAACCAACATTGTAATGAACAAGCAAGACAGCTTACTCTTATTGTTTCCTGTTTTAAAAATGTGTTCATATTCATTTCTACATTAGTTTATAAAAATAGTTGTGCTCTTAAATTAAGGATTTGATATTTTCGATTTTTCAATTGAGTATTAAAAAAAATAACAGTAGGGTAGTTTAAAGTGTGTGAAGTTGAAAGATATAAATACCGAATTTGATCCTTTCTATAATACAAGCATTTTTTATCAATCAGTTCAATAATGCGATTAATTTCATTGATCAGTTTTAGTTTATACTCACATCGTAATTACAACTGAGGGATTGGAGATCATACCATTGACAAACATGATACGCTTAGACAGATCCTGTTCTTGCATCAGTCGACATGCCCACATATAATGACTTCTCATCTCAAGTGCAAAGGAAACAGACTATAATAGTTAATTGAACCTGTTTGCAATAGAAATTTAAAAATTATGATATATTAAGTTACATAAACAGGCTTTTTTGAGAGATATAGGCAAAATGTTGATTTTATTATAATTTATGGTAAAAAAACAAATTTACAGAGTCATGAATCGAATCGGAATCACTGGGATGGAAGGAGGCGGAAAGAACCTAAACAATATTTAACCCTTAACCCTCTACATATCTATAATGGACTGTTTTTTCTTTGAATTAAGACCATTCCATTGATGTGACAAAGGGGTGTTTTGGGGGAAATGAGTGATCAGCAGCCAGACATTGTAAACTCTGATCAGCCTCTCGCAGGCTTAGTCTTTTGACTGTTACTAATTTCGAATGGGTGGCTCCACTACTCCAGTATTGTTTAATCACCCTTAGGATATATTGCCTGCTTTTTAATTTAGTCTTTTGACTGTTACCTGTGATACGCAGGCTTCATAACCTTTGCTCCCAACTAAATTCCATTTTGTTTATTTCGCCCATTGTTTTTTTGTTTAGGGCAAAGCGTTTTGTTAGAAACTTGGACCATACGCCGCTGCCCATGGAATGTTGTGAAAATACCGCATTGAAGGTTCACATACTATCTTTGGGATGGCTTAAATTTCTGTACTATTGACATGATTAATATTGAGTTCTGCTCAACCCAGGCTAGAGGGAGTGAACGGTAGCAAGCATTTTTCACTACCGTTCATGAACAGTCTCAATCAAACTGAGACTGCAATATTTTTTGTATTTAACGTGTTCAACAATTTCCAAATTTTTTCTTTCATGCTTTTTTTTTTAACTAATCGGCTTCAAAAATGAATGAGTAAAAGGAACTCGTTCAGAGTAAACAATTTCTTTAAATTGTTCATGATTTCAAAATGGCTGTGAATTAATACATTTTAATATAAACAAATGTAAAAACAAAAGAACTTTCAAACACAGTATGACCTTAATATTAGACACATGCTTGGAAAACATTTCATCATGTAAATATGGAATTAACGGTTCCACTGGACAATACATACGAATATAATACTCATGATTTCTAAAAGCTATGAGTATTTGTAATAAGTTGATGAGTAATGATACTCACAATTTGACAAAAACTGAGGGGTTTTGTAAAAAAAAAAGAGAATGAGTAAAATAAAAATCACAGCTTATCTACGGCTCTGAAATTATTGATAAACTACAAACTTCCACACAATTATTATATTCATGTTAACTAGTAGAGCGTCCTCGGGCCCAAGAGAGCTTTTTGTTTTTGTTAAAGTAAGTGATATAACAGTGATATAAATCTTAAAGGGACTCCCGGCAATCTTGAAATAAATCAAATTTTAAGTATTCACTATTTCGTCTTATTATACTATAAGTTTTTATATATTACTGGTGCAATAATATCAAAAATGAATAATATGCAAAAACAAATGGCTTAATACAATTCTTATAATTAACGTTAATGATTGAACAAATGCAATTTATTTAGAAAAACTAACGGGACATCGCTAGTTTTTAAAAAATCAAGATTGCCATGTGTCCCTTTAATTTACATACATATATGAGATTCTTATGGTTTTATAGCTCCTGTTCCAAGAGGGACAGAGTATGGGGAGAGTTCACATGTGATACCACATGGCTTGGGGAGAGACCCTTAAACCCTCTCACAGTCGGACAGTATATCAACAACCAGACTCACGGTAATCTATTGTCTATATTGTAATATAAGAATTGATAAATGGCAAGACATGCAACATTACAACATCATCTCTTGCTAGCTAGAATTAACATGAGGTACACGTAAAACAGCTGTTAAAGAAACTAACCAGCCAAATGATGGCAAAATTACACTACAAAACCCTTTATCAAAACTCTATCCAGGTTTTCAGGTCATATAATAATGTATATGTACCGATTTTTTTTAAAATGATTAATGAGTGTAACTGTAATTCGACATTCCAGTTTTGAGGTTTGGCGTGGCTGGTTAAAGCCGTTTATATTGTGTCTATAGTCTAGAGTTTAGATTCTCAAAATATATTAGTTATATACATACCTCGTCGTCAGTAGGTTTAGAAATGGTGTACACATGTTGTAAACTGCTGTTGTTGGCAGCATATGTACTTTAAATAAAGCTACAACTGAATAAATCAACGCATTTTGTATAAAAATGTTACCAACAAAACATAATTTGCAATATAGACTTAATGCATTTTAAGTCGTGCTGTGTATAATACATTTAATAAAAAAGATACATTTTTGACAATTTTTATTGAGTTACTTTAAACGATATTCTGATCAAAAGATATAAAAAAATATAACAATATCCCAATATTCCGATTCTTGCGGATGGCAGGAGGTGTACAGTACTGGTTCTACCCAGGAAAAATGGGTGTCTGCCTTCACCACAGAAAATCGACCGTCATATATAACCTTACATGTGTTGAAAATGTCGTAAAACACCAAACAAAATCAATTGTATGTACATGTAATATACATTCAGCATGTCATATGCAAAAGTTACACTAAAAAATACATGTTCAATTAACATTGTTAACAGTCGGTCCATAATACTTTTTGATTTGCCTGCGTAGCATGGCAGACACTTAGGGATCACTTTGTCCGTCGTCTGTCATTGTCTGTTCGTACGTCACACTTTAACCGGCAACCTAACTTTGGCCATAACGTGAAAAGTATTTGACCTATGTTCATGAAACTTCACACACTTCTTCATCTTCCCCTGAGGAAGGTTAATACACATGTCCAATAACTCTGACTTTTATTTTGGCAGAGTTATGCCCCCTTTCTTAAAACTCTAACCTGCAACCTAACCAAGCTCATAACTGGCCATAACTTTGAAAAAAGAACCCGGCAGGCAATACAAGTGTTCTGTGGAACATCCTTCTCATCTAGTCTAGTAAAGGAGTGAGATGAGAATTATTACTATTTGCAATAAAAACAGCTTACACAGGGTTGAATCTTATATATTGTCTACCGTACTCATCCTCTGGGGCAAGTGCTACCAAAACACTAATACTTGAATATATTTATAAATACTTACAGTTGCTAGTATGCGATGACTATAATTTTGCTTCCTGTTACAGATTACCCAGCCAATGTGGCATATCAGGAATTGGATGTCCCAGCAAGTTTTCCTTTGGAATTGAGGAAGTATATTCCTAATATTGAGGCGCGGTTACATCAGGATATGGAGCAAAGTCTGCACAACAGGTACTCGCTCATGTAATTATAACATGTAAATTCTCAAATAACACTTGTATAACAGGAACATACTCATATAACACTTGTACAACAGGTAATCGCTCATATAACACTTGTATATAACTTGTACATTCTGAAATATCGCTTGTACAACAGTTACATTTTTAAATAACACTTGTATAAACAGGTACATGCTCATATAACACTTATATAACAGGTGCATGCTCATATAACTCTTGTATACAAGGTGTATGCTCATATAACACTTGTATAACAGGTACATTCTCATATAACACTTGTATAACAGGTACATGCTCATATAACACTTGTATAACAGGTGCATGCTCATATAACACTTGTATAACAAGTACATGCTGATATAACAGGTACATGCTCATATAACACTTGTATAACAAGTGCATGCTCATATAACACTTGTATAACCTGTGCATGCTCATATAACAGGTACATGCGCATATAACACTTGTATAACAGGTACATGCTCATATAACACTTGTATAACATGTGCATGCTCATATAACATATAACAGGTACATGCTCATATAACAGGTACATGCTCATATAACACTTTTATAACAGGTACGTGCTCATATAACACTTTTATAACAGGTACATGCTTGTATAACAACTCAGACAATGCTTGTATAACTTTATAATATACATGCTCATATAACACTAGTTTAACAGGTACATTCTCAAGTAACACATATAACAGGTACATCATCATATAACACTTCTATAACAAGTATATTCTCAAATGACACTTGTATAACAGTTATATGATGAAATGGCTGTAGTTACTTGTTACTATATTATATCAGCATAAAATAATGCATTAAACTTCATTGCGAGTGGTGGTTGATTGATTGAATTGAATTTTATAGTCGCACCAACAGCTAAGGTCATATGGCGACTTCCCAGCTTCCATTGGTGGTGGAAGACCCCATGTGCCCCTCCGGGCAATTTTCGTGCACGGGCGGGCACCTGGGTAGAACCACCGACGTTCCGCAAGCCAGCTGGATAGCTTCCTCACATAAAGATTCCTAGGCCCCTGAGGGATCTAACCTACAGCAGTGAGGGGCAAGTGATTTCAAGTCAGAGACGTTAACCACTCGGCCACGGCGAGTGGTGGTATTGGTTGCAGTAGATATACTATTGTTATTGTACATTACAGGTTATTGCGAGTGGTGGTACTGGTTGCAGTGAGAGACATCAGTGTTGGAGAGGAACTCTTCTCTACATATTACACAATAGTTCAGAACAAAACAGAGGACGTAAAACCGCCTTGAGGAGTATTATAATTGAATAAACCAGATCACTACTATTGTCACTTTTTCATCTCTGGGATTCTTCAGTCATCTTCCTTAGCAGTCCTCAAGATCACAACATCAACACTACACCATCCGATAATTAAAAATGACATAAAATACTAAGTTGTAAAATATGGCAATGAGAAGCATTTATGGATGGTACATTAATGTGTTGCGAGGTTCTAACTACAAGCAGGGGACCTTGAATGTTATCTCATACTTCCTCAGTACGAGTGTCATGCAGAATTTATAATGTTGCTGCATACTGTTGTCAGGACGGTTGTCTGTTCGTGCAGGCAGGACTGCAAACCTTTATTTGCAGGCAGGACTGCAAACCGTTATTTGAATGGCAGGACTGCAAACCTTTATTTGCAGGCAAGACTGTAAACCTATTCCAGTAGCTTGATCCTGCTGCCCAGACTATAGCCTACCATGCAGGTACACCTGCTAGTCTATTCCTGCAGGCTTGACTGCTAACCGAAAT
This sequence comes from Cyrtodaria siliqua, assembly GCA_037043455.1. Taxonomy (NCBI): domain Eukaryota; kingdom Metazoa; phylum Mollusca; class Bivalvia; order Adapedonta; family Hiatellidae; genus Cyrtodaria; species Cyrtodaria siliqua. The sequence continues at coordinate 72,572 of JAWPHD010007482.1, read as the reverse complement.
CTAGCTTTAAAAAAATACCTAGTACGGTGTGTAGTTGGTTTGGGTATTGTGTTCTTTTTGCATTGCCATATATTATGAGGTAAACCATGATGTATTATTTGGTTTTGAAATACCTATGTTTTGTCTACAACTCACATTTTTGCAAATAAATACTAAAATCAAAAAGTGTTACAACTTTTATTTATTTTCCATGTCAGAGAATGTCAGAGGTAAACATGCTGTTTAAATTCCTAAACTGAAAGTAGGCATTGACTGGTTGACGTTTTAGATGAGAACGAGTTTTAAATGTGTGTACACGTTAGTTCATTTTGCATTGGTGACACACAGCCACTTGGCCCACACTTGTCTATAAATGACACGAATGATGCATTAACTAATGATACTTCCTATTCAGTAACACATGAATGTAGGCATACAGCCAAACAATCTTTATTGTTGAGAGGTCTGAAAAAAACCTCAATCTCATTAAAATCATATCCTAATTGCGCTTTGATACTCTCCGCTATAGGTAGTGTCAGCTGGTAGTGTAGAGTGTCGTAGCGTGAGAAAGGGTCTGATTTTAATGAGACTGGAAAAAAACTTGGAAAGATGAAAGAATTCACCAAATCAGATAGTAAACGAAGAAGATATGATCATTTGAAGGTTCTTTTGAAAGGGAGACGGAAGCTGCCATTTTTAAAACTATGACATGGTCCTAAATTGCCATATATGGAATATTTATAAATATGGTAATTGATTGAAATAGCAGCAACTGTGTGAAAAATAAGTATACTGAAGTGTAATAATGCATTATATGACCAGTGCAGGCTTTTGCATTCATTTGCAGTGATTTTCTTTGCTTTAATATCTCAGTATGCCATATAGATCCATGGTAATCGTAGTCATAGTCCTCCAAATCGCGGCTGTCATATTCGTTTTGGAATACATTTCAAATAGTCATATCTTCTTTGTTATCATCCGATTTTGATCATTCTTTCTCCAACTTTTTTAGAACTCTCAATAGTAAAGAGTGTTTGGCTGTATGTCTACTTTCCATTTAATATGAGTAGGTTGTTTGCTGTTAACCGTCCATTAACTTTGATTAAACGACCTTTTCTCATAAACGATTTTGAACAAACTTCACATGGATGATCCTTGGTTCAATCAGGGACTCAGATAAACGGGTCCTGGTTCAATGGCTTTCAAGTTTGTTAAAATAAGCTCAACACAACTGTTACATACAAGATGGCCGCCATTAATGTATATGGTCGAAACCTTCAAAAATCTTCTCAAGAACCATTATTACGTTTGTTCAAATGAAGTCCCCAGGGTAAAAAAATGGCCCTGTCCCAGGACTCCAAAATTTGGATATAGAGATTTTGAATGTATATTGAAAGGAAAAAGAAACGCAGGGTGCGTATTTCCGCTATATATATTGTATGTTTAATATGCTACTGCTAATCGAATGGTACAGGGCGACATTAGGCCTGTCCTTTTAGAAAGAAGGTTTAAACAGCACTGTACACACCAATGTTACCCCTTTAAAGTTTCATTATCGTCAGAATGCGCATTTGGTTCAAGCAGGTGAGCAAACTTAGGCTTGAAATGTTGCAATCACTTAACGTTAAATACAGTACTGAACTGGCTCAATTTTTCAAAGAGGAACTTCAGCATTTATGAATTTCTTGTTACAACGTGTACTGTGATTAAAACGTCTACATCACAGTTGTGTCCTTTTTCTAACTAACTGCAGTGTTTTTTTTTTTACAAATCTTGGGATTTCCTTGGAATATATATGGCATTAAGTGTGCAGTATATGCAATATATAGCGGGAATACGCACCCTGCTTTTCTTTTTCCTTTCAGTATATTACAAGGACTTGCTTAAGGACAAACTAGCTAATTGTTCTCTACCAAGTTTGTTGCCAATGGTGACACTGATGTCAATTCTGGCCCCTCTATAAAACAAGGGTACCGCCTAGCGGAGCATATACGCCAGTCGTTAACAACGTTAAATTCCAGGTTAAACCTTTTTCAAAGAAAAATGTTTTTTTAAAAAAATGAATCTGATAGTTATGGGCCTTTATACGATGTATTCATTGGATCATGTTGAAGATGTATGCAAAGTTTCATTGTTGTACACCTAATACTTTGACCACACTCACTTCTAAAAGGCAAGGTTAAGTTGCGCATTAAACTTTTTTTCATTTCAAACGGGAATAATTAAAGAAATATGAACCAGATAGTTATGGGCCTTTATCAGATTCATACTGAATATGTTTACAAAGTTTTGTAGAACTTATACTGTGAAAGTTATTAGCCACAATCATTTGTCAGGTAAGTGTTAAATAACGGACAGACGGACGGACAACGCCACGATATAATACGTCCCCACGGGCGTGTAAAAATCGTCTTCTCTGAAACTACAAAAGCTAGAGGTATACTGTTTTAAATGTAGCATAAGCTTATGGTCCTTTATAGTTCGTAATAGAGACCCTGGGATCAAATTTGTCCCCACTCCAGGGGTCACATGTTTTATAAACAGTTATATAGGGAAATATTTGAAAACTTTATTTTGCATCCGATTTTTACCAAACTTGGCCATAGTCTTAATATCCATTAACGATCGGACGATTTTATATCGGATATTCTAATACACCCGCACTATATAGCCTAGTTTACAATATCTCGTTATATTGAACGATATATCACTGTAATTTTTGCAACGTTAGGAGAATAAGCATTGCGCATTGCGCATTGTAACGTATGCAACGTTAGGAGAGTAAACAAAGCAATGCGAAAGATTTCAGATGTGTGCGTTATTTTCAAATTTTAGGGGTATTAGAATAGAAATAGAACATCGTTTATTATCTATAATATATCACGGTTTGTCGTTCAATTGTAAACAATAATTTCACTCGCCCGAGCCCGAAACTCGCACTTCGGGCTCGTGAAATTATTGTTTACAATTGAACTCCAAACCGTGATATATTAAACGATAATTCACACTAAACGATGTTCTATTTCTTAAATAATATACTATTATTGACAAATGCCATATTCTGCCATATGAACACTCCAGCACCTTCATTTTGTATTTGATCTTAACCAAACTTAGCCAGAGTTTTGATACTGATAAATAAGCTTGTTGGACAAGTTCAAAAACCAGCTATATCGGATCAAGAACACCAGAATTATTGAAAAATGGCCATACTTGCGAATCATGCAAGGGCGGTAACTACATCGCGAGACCTTTAGGATGGCAAATGGGATTATTATTTCTTCGTATCTGTTTGCATTACTATCACTCGAAATGATTGACTGTTATAGTTTAAATTTATTTTACAATTATACATATTTATACTCGATCAGCTTTAAAATAAAGATCTGACATCGGCATGTGCGATTAAAAAATGATCAAATAGGAGTTAGGCGAAATCAATCATACATTTTGTTTGAAGTGGCAGTTTTTTTAATAAAAAAGACTCGAGAAGCTTTATATTCTAGTCCTGACTAATATTTACTAACGACTATTAAAATAACGAGTTTCATTTATATTAGCATAATCTTATTATACGTGTGTGTTGAATATTTAGACAAAAAATAATAACTGAGTTGAATTTAACGACTCGCCAACACATTTTCTTAGGTTATGTCGAACCGCCCCAGAGAGAAGGATAACAAGGACACCGAGCCCTGCTTTAAAGGTACTAACCCACCAAATAACAGCAACATTACACTACAACATCGTTTATAAAACCAGGTGTTCAGGCCATAACGTATTGTATATGTGCCGATTAAAAGTATAGGTTGATTCACGGGTTCTTTTATCTTAAAATACTCGAGATTGAATATGCGACGGACGATAATAAGGAGAATCTAGCGTCTTGCCTAAGGACACATGGGAATAAAACTCGAACCCGTGATCCCATTCCAAGTCGGCTGTGCAATCTACTGAACCACGCCGGCGCTCCAACAAATTAAAACCGTTTACATTTTGTTATCATTCTAATTTTCAACACACGTGTTAATTCAGTTCTATAAACGCAGTAGTTTAAAGCTACACACTCCATACTTACATAGATTGCCTCTTAATTTGCCCGTAAACAGGTGGTCGCTGTTGGATGCTGCTCCTTTACATCACCAACAGATGTCCTACAATTATTGGATACTAACAAAGGAATCCAAATCGATGCTGATCACAAAATGAGAAAAACAAATATTTTATTATATCCACATTTTCAAATAGCATATTTTTTTCGAGAAGCAACCTAGGCGTATTGCGATAATACTAAGTATGATATAAATACGGTTGATTCACTCAGGAACTGTAGATAGTATACTAAAAAGGTCTAGATTCACTAAACAAAAATAGCTTGTTTGGCATCGACCTCACTAACCGTCGGGATTTACATACCAATTCAATAATGTTGGCGTTTATTCGCCTGTTTCGGAAAAGTTAAATATGATTGCCATTGAGCGGTCATTGTTAAAATACTCGGGAACGTCGTAAAGCATTATATGACAGAGGCGTAGCTAGACCTTTTTTGATGTGCAGGCTCGACTATTTCTAGTGGAGTCCGGCATGCTTCTCCGGACACTTTTGAAAACATAGGACTTCTCCGGTGAGTTTTGGCGTATATTTAGATATAAATTTAAGCAAAACCACATTTCAAAATTCAACAAATACATACACTATTATTTCACTGTTATATTTTTCAACCATGCTTGTGAAAATTATGTGTAGGCCCGGGCCTTTTGGCCTAATAGGTAGCTACGCTACTGATAATGATTAGGTAATCGTTGCTATGTTAGTTCGATTTAGAAGTTTCCGGTCACATGTGATTGGAGTAAGTTATTAAAGCTACAGGGACCGGTATATCTCTGATATAGATACAGGGACCGGTATATCTCGGATATTAAAGCATTTATTGAAATTGTTGCAAACTAGTTTCCATAAATAAGTTATCAAAGTGCAAGCACTCATATCAAGTATTGCCCTGGGCGAAGACGCCGGGCGAGAGGCTAGGCAGTGTACTAAGAGAGCCGTCGTGGCTGTAGTACGGGCGTTGGACGGACCTCGTGTGGTAGGCTACTGTTGGATGGACCTCGCTAGGGTAGGCTACCGTTGAAGAGGCTTCTGTTTTGAAGATTTATTTTGTACACAAAGCACCACTATAAACCTTAATTTGAATGTGAACAATAACGAGACATTATTCTGGATAATAGTACCGTTTTTGAATTACTGACATTTATTGAATTCATACGAATCATCTTAATATTTACATATATTATGGGTGTCTTTTTTTCAATCATTATTGTATTCAAGTATATATCTTTACAAATGTCAAAACATAATACTATACTACTACAATAATATATACAAACTATCCGACTTCAAAATACCAATAACCAGAACGTTTTAAATAAACAGTTCAATCAAAACGTGTATAAACAACTATAAACATGAAACGGAATTATTAAAGGGACTGGAGGCGACCTGGAAGAAAAATGGGCGTCAATCAACGAGTAAACCCATCATGATGTTATTCAATTGCATATTCAATGTACATATGCACTAAACTATTGGTCGATTTAATTATTGTTAATGAAATAGTTTGGTTGGAAAAACTCGACGACTCGGCTAGATGCTGGTGCCTTAATCATTAATATTAATTTATATGATACTTAAGACTACAATACATTCTTGTTTTGTGATCTAACTACATGTTTGTTTAATACTAAGTACAACTGCTGGCAATATGAATCAATATTGATGATTTAACAGCAAAAATACGCAGAGACGTTGTGTTTCCCAGTAAAAACATGTTCATAAATAATAATTCAACTAAACTTAATATGTGGCTATTTAATGCATGTGCGCATGCCATATGAAACTGAAGCACACTGTGAGGGTTTTATCTTGTATTTGTATTGGCACACTGTGAGGGGTTTATCTTGTACTTGTATTGGCACCAACTAATCTTCTAGATCGCCAACAGCCCCTTTAATTCATGCCGTACTCGACACATTAAAGGAGACAGTAGTGCTCGTCTTCAGTATCTTCAAGATCATACCAAATAAAATAATAAATTGGTATGGCAAAATATGATCCTAGCTGTCAACGCCAACAGTCGAGTGTATATTACGTTCAATTATAGATTATGTGTTACGTTCAATTATAAATTATTTAAATAGAAATGACATATCGGTGATGTATAGGTAATTAATAATACATATAATAGTTGAAGTGTCAAATACTGTTATTCCATGCATGTTTTGACCGGTCCGAAACTCCAATTTGAATTATTATTAACCTTGTTTATAAAAACATTTATTACATAACTGTCATAAATTTACACTGAACTATGAATGACGTAATTTTAGTATCACACAAAACAAGTTATATCGTCACTAGCACAACAAATGTTATATCGTCACTAGTGACGATATAACATCACTAGTGATGAGATAACTTTGCCGGAACTACTTTCTTAACATATTTGTTAAAAAACACACTGGTTTAAAGATAAAATATTTTTTAATTTCTTCTTTTACGTAAAGTTATATAATAAACCGTATAATTAACAGCATAAATTTGATACTGAATTAATGTCACTCTTCGAACTCGTTTTTTTAACCAAATTACCACTTTTTTTTCCCTCGTGACATAAATTCAGTATCAAATTTATGCTGTCAAATATTCTCTATTTATTATATACCTATCAGTGATTTATAAGGATTTCTCAGTGACATATTTTTAGTATCAGACCAAAGTGATATCGTCACACCAGTGACGATATCATTTTTCTATATCGTCACTGGTGACGATGGTGTGACGATGTCAGTTTGCCGGAACTACTTTTTTACCATTTTTATATTTAATGGTTCTGTAGATTGCTATTGCTTTCAACCAGCAAATTTTAACGGCTCATTTCAAAATCTGCCATATTTTTAGTATCATCTTAAACGCACACTATGCTTATTAACCCGTAAACGAAGTAATCTGAAGCCAGTTTCGCAATCCAATCAATAGAACAGAAGTAAACTTTACAAACCATGCCAAATAATGTCAATGCCTGATGTGTAAATTGATGTTACTGTGCTCGATTTGCAAGTAAGAAAGTGTCGATTCTGGTTATACACAAGAATAGGTGGGTGTTCTGCTTCCACCACTAAAAGTCTACCATCAGGCATAGCCTAAAATGTGATGGAAAATGAAGTTAAACGCCAAACAAACTTTGACGTTAAATTCATTGAACGCTGAGCTAAGACTAAGTTTACGTGCCAAATGGTTTATTTATGGCACGGGTATTTTTTGTGGTTGTTAACATTAGTTGTCTCAACGCTTGGGACCGTCGGGTGATTTAATGCAAATCTGACTACGTCGGGTGATTTAATGCAAATCTGACTACGTCGGGTGATTTAACGCAAATCTGACTAACATTTGACGATAAAGTTTGCAGCATCTCCGTTAGGGTTGCATGTAAACATAATACTGTGGCTTTAAAAAGAAGACTAGCAACATAAAATTCACGTTTATTGCATTAATGAGGTGAATGATGTGTTCGTTAATTCTTATAAGAATGCACTAGTAAACTGGCAATTAATACCAATTAAATGTATGAGCCTGCAACGATTTAGCAAAACCAAAGAACTCACGGAACTGCCTATCGCCAAACTCCGTAACCGACGAAGGCCCTCAAAAGCAATGAAGCAATGGCGGGACAGTTAACTACTGGGCCACTGGGTTTTGATGTTTAAGTGAGAACATCAGATTCATATCGTTGTGTTTGTAAACAAACAATTCTGACCAAAAAGGGATTTTCTGTAAACGTACTGGTTATTTTATATGCGATCCTTACGGTTTCTAGGAAATTACCAGAGAAAACAAATGGTCTATCGTAAGTGTTATTTTAAAGGGACGCGCAGCAGTCTTGAAGAATACATCATTTCACAACATCTATCTGAAAACACGCATAAGGCATCAGCAAAATCAAAACCTACCAACTGACTATGAAATCCTTTTTAAGAATAAAACGAGAAGTTTAATTGAATGTCAAGTATTCCGCGTAGTTCACAGTTCACACTACACTAGACGATACGTATAAGTACCCCTTTTACCTTTTCTTTCTTATTTTCTTAATGGTATGTTAAATTTTTACAAATCAAGAAATGTCACCAATAAGTAACAAATGCCCCCCAAAATTCTGACTCATTTGACATTTGACCTCAAAGTGTGACCTTGACTTTTGAGGTACGGACCCGATTCTTGCACACGGCACGCCTTCTCAGTTTGGTTTACATTTGTGGGGAGTTTAATGGAAATCCCTTCAGTTCTTTCAAAGTTATGATTGAGACAGACTGCTTCGGACGAAATTGTTTCGGACTGAAGGACGAACGGACGAAGAGACGGACGGTGTGATTACTATATGCCTCCCTTCGGTGGCTGAAAAATCTTATGGAAATTCATTAAACCTTAAACCGCTAAGCACGACTATAATAGACTTTGCGTCCTTTGTAAACCCAGATCAGCGCAGGCTGATTAGGGTTTACAATGTCTGCTGCTGATCAGTCATTTTCCCAAAGACACCCATTTGTCACATAAATGGAATGGTCTTAATTCAAAGAAAGAACAGTCCATTATATATGTGTTGCGGGTTAAGGGTTAATATATTTTAACAGAATCATCTAACAAAATTGAAAATAAATAATCAATTTGATAATCGGATTATATTCAGTCACTGCTTTAAAGAACTTCGAGAATTTGAGAATATGAATTATGATGAAATATAAATTAGCATTTAAAATCGGGGTACTTATAACCCTTGTCTATTGCTGGGGACAAAAGAAACATGGTTTTATATCAACTGTTTATAACAAAGTTATAACGTTTTATATCAACTGTCTTATTCAAATCTAAGCCTAGACACACACGCATAATTCAATATGGTATTTTACATTCCAAAATTCCTTTATTGGCATTTAACGCATCTTTTATTACGAGTTTATAAAGGCATTAAACATTTTCATTACTTTACAGAAGAGAACACAAATGATATATTTGATTATAATGATGAATTCTATCCAAACTATGCTTATAAATAAAACGTATTTTGAAAATAAAAAAGCCTTTTAAACCAACATCAAATACATCAAATCTATTAAATAAAATAGGAAGAACCAACGATATACTGAAGCATTCAAGCCGGCTTAAGGTTTTTGATATTAAATTGATGAGCGCGGATATATGGGCAATTATAAAGACAGGTTTGGAATTTTACAAAGATATGAATAAGGCTAGATGGATTATGTACTGAATGGAAACTAAAGATATATCGATTTGCAGCCGAACTCGGAATACTAACAAGTGTATCCAAGTCGTTTGCTCGTATAATAGGGAGAGTTAAAGAGAGGATTTATCTTATCTTGCGAAACTTAAAGAAACGAACTCGCCAAATAACGGCAAAATTACACTACTAAACCGTTTATCAAAACTCTATAAAAACTCTTTCCACGTGTTCGGGTCATATAGTAATGTATATATGCCGATTAAAAGTATAATGTGTTCACTGGTTCTTAAAATACCCGGCGTGATTGACTATGCGTAAACTGAATTATGAGTTGGTAACTCTTAATTCAACGCTCCAGTTTTGAGGTTTGGCCTGGCTGGATAAAGCCGTTTATATCGTTTCTATAGAGTCTGGATTCTCACAATATGTAAGTTTGATATATAACTCTTCGTCAATAGGTTTACAAAAATCAGTGTACATATGTTGTAACATTTGGCTGTTATTGACGGGAAAGCAACTTTAATTTCTCCACCACTTTGAGTCACCGTCTTTATATTTATATATGGGAATAACAAATGAACATTGTTTTAATTCTCAAAAATCTATATAAGTAACCACTCTTTTAATATAGATACTATCTAAATATGAAATAATATAACAAGAAATTAGTGGGTTTTTTATGGGAACTTTGTACTAGGTGCCATCGTCGCACCACCTTGTACACATATCACATCCTCACCACCATGTATACTGAATGTCACAGCACAATTCACCATCACATCACAGTGTACTATGTCACAGAAAACAAATTTTCACATGTAACGGCATAATACACCACCTGGTACAAATGGCACCGCATATATATAATTCACCACCGCACCACCATGTACACCGTGTCACCGCAATTAACATTGTACACATTGTAACAACGCTGAAGGTAACACATCAGGTAAAGGTAACAACCGCCGCTAAAGGTAACAATTTCAACGCTAAAGGTAACAACCTCCGCTAAAGGTAACAATCACCTCTTCCGCTATACTAAAGGTAACATGCTTAAGGTAACAACTTTTTTCAAAATCTACAGTTTCAATGAAAATTTAATAAACGGGTTCTTTTTAGTTACTATGGCACCCGTGGCGTAAGCGCTGTTACCTTTAGCGGTAGATGTAATTGTTACTTTTAGCGGAGGTTGTTACCTTTAGCGGCCATTGTTAACTTTAGCGGAATTGTTACCTTTAGCGATGTTACACACATGCCACGGAACATTTCGCCACCATATAAACATATTATCGTACAATTCACCTCCTTGTATACATGTCGTAGAAAAATTCACCAACTTATGGACATGCTGCCGCACAATTTACCACCGCATCACAGTCTCCAAATGTCACGGAACAATTCACCACCTTATAGAAAGGTTACAGCCCAACTCACCACCGCATCATGACGTACACATGTCAGAGCACACAACACAACCTTGTACATATGTCACCGCATAATTAACCACCGCAATACGATGTGTAAATGTCACACCGCAATACACCATCACGATACACAAATGTCACAGCACAATTCACCATTGTATCACCTTGTACACATGTCAAATCACAATTCATCATTGAATCACCTTGTACAAATGTCACATCTCAATTCACCATCAAGATCTACAAATGTCACAGAACAATTCACCCTCACGATCCTTAGATGTCACAACTGTACACATGTCATGAAATTATTGTTCCGTGACATTTTGAATAGGTGGTGAGGTAGTGAATTGTGCCTTGACATTTTAACTAGGTGGTGAGGTGGTGAATTGTGTCATGACATTTGAACACGTTTATATGGTGGTGAATTGTGAGGTGAAGCTTGTATAAGATGGTTAATTCACCACCACACCACCTTGTTCAAATGTCAAGGCAAAATTCACCACCACACCATCAAGTAAAAATGTCAATTCATTGACTAAATCCCTCAAACCATATTAGTTACAAATCTTCATATTAAATGGAGAGAAGGCCATTTGGAAGCTGAGTGGTGGTTCTTTACTACATCAACACTTCGCACCTTTGTCCGGCTTGGGTTTGGACACTGGAGGAATAGTTCTTATTTTACCCCGTTCGAGATCGCGTAGCTCAGTGTTCAGACCAGTATAACCGTATACGCGATCGGAGAAACTATCCACTATCGTTTGAACGCACCTTTGCATAACGGTGTATTGAAAAAAGGAACAGTTTGTTCTCGCCAAGCCAGTGGAACATTAAGTTGAATAAAGAAATGAAAACATACGCCTATGATGTATATCATAGCAACATGAGTCGACCAGGATTATTCTGATAAATAAGGAATATACGATTGATTTGGACTTGTCTTAAGGTAAATTCATTAAATAATTACTAGTATTTAAAAAAGTCAGGTTAAATTTTACAAAGACGAGGGGGCTTTGTTTTGAGTGTAATGGTTTGAATATTGAATTGTGAATGATTTATTTATTAGTATATGTACGTTCGTACGTTCGTGTGTGTGTCCTTATGTGTAAACCTAAACTTGAACTTGTATAAATTAAACAATGGCATGTTTTGTGTTCTTATAAAATACTGGATAAATAATGGTTGAAGGCAAAACAGTGTCTTGTTGATCGCAGACATAATAATACTGTTATTATATCTGTACTAATATTCATTCTAGCATCATGTCCATATACGAAGGCGTCCTTTTCCTCGTATGGATAGCAAAATAGAAGGGAGACGGAATGAAGATTTGCCATTAGATCTATACATCGACACGTTTTATTATACATAGTACGTATTTTAACGTGTATTTAACACACAATGTTAAAAAAAATATATAAAAAAAAAATATAAAAAAAAATAACAGTAAACTACTTTAGATTTAATCTGTTCAGAAACGAGCTGTACTATATTAAATTAAGTTCAGTACATCATTTATTAACTACGATATTACCGTGCACCTGGAAACCACAATATTGACATATTTATTGGAGATTTGCGGGTATTAAATGTTTAGTTAGTTCAAATGGTCATCCTGTGTGGACGTGCGATACACAATACACTGATTCCCATCAGGTTTTAATGTTTACACTAAATACCGCAATAAATATAAACAATTCGATCAAATTAAACTATTTGTAAACCAACCGCATTAATGAAAAATGTGTCTCATTTAGGAATATGGTCTTAAAGGATTTCTGACAATATCGCCGATATCTACCACCACCGCAGGTATTTTATTTGATGGAAGAAGCTTGGTTAAATGGTGTTTTACGTAATTTTTAGCACATTTTAGGCTATATTTGACGGTCGGGTTTTCGTGGTGGAGGGAGATCACCCACTTATTACTGGGTGGAACCAGTACTGTATACCTCCCACCATCCGTAAGAATCAACGAAAGGGGGTGTATATACAATGATTTAAGAATCCCACTCTTGATCTATTTGTGTGTTTGTTTGTATGGTGTTTTACGTCATTTTCAACACACGTTAGTTATATATGGACGGTCGATTTTTTATGACGGAGGCAGACCACCCACTTTTCCTGGGTAGAACCAGTACTGTACACCTCCCACTCTTGATCTGTATGTTGATACCCAGGACAATCATCGTAAGGACGTGCTGGTCGATTTTAAGTTATGCGCTGGGTCTAGAGACGAGCAATTATAGTTTAGAAACGTTTCACCATGGAAACACCAGCACTACCAACTATTTATATAATTATGAATATTCTATTTTAAAAAATGCACATGTTGAACTATTTTACCGAAATTAGTTAAGATTCCTTCAATGAGTTTTTTACTCCAAAATATATATTAAAAACATATTACATATTTTTATTTCTATGGAAACGCACGAAGAATTACCAGACATTACACGATTTCTCTCTATATGTATATAGGTGTAACAAGTCACATGCGGATAGTTTTAAATGGCGGTGTTCAACTACGCTCCGAAACTCATATGTTGATAAAGCTACTATCATGTTTCCATGGAAACGCACGGAATACTGATATTAGAAAGGTCCAGGTACACAAGACCAGTCTGTTTGTGTGTACCACGTTTCACGAAGATACCTTTAACAGTTTTATTACTGCGTTCTAAAGCTTTGTTTTACATCATTTATATAATACTCCTCAAAATAAGTTAAGGACCATCCCTTCTTTATTTCAATATGATTAAAGTTTGCATCCTCGCACAAGTTTAAATACACATTGTGCATTCCAAAACTGGAAACTGTTTCGTGCTTCTGTATTCTTTAGGAACATTTTACAAGAATTTTTTTTTTCAATAAATTTCAATAAAATGCTGCTTTTTTTCACCCATAAATGTTATTTCGTATTCTTTTCATGACTATTGATGCCTCAATAAACATCTTTAGAATAACTCTACAGATAGGAATGCAACTAGGTCTTGAAAACTTACTACATTTTGGATGGGATAAAAAATAAGCGTTTTTCAAAACTGTTCGGTGTTTGCATTTTAACTGTCAAAGATTAGTCAATTTCGGGGGAAATTAAAATGTCGCGTCCATAGTTCCATTGGTAGTGATTAAACGTAATGAATAAATTAAAAAAACATATTAAAACGTTTAGTATTGTTGTTTTGGGGCAAATTAATGATTTTTAGAAATGATCACAAATCTTGGACACTTTTTAATTAACAAAACACTGTATATCAACATTTTGTTCTTTCATCTGACAATGTTCAGTTTAATGCAACATTGCTTACATGTGTAACCGTTTGAAAATGGTATGTAGTCAATTAAATTATTTCGCCGGAAAGCGTAATGGAGAAATATGATTGCGGTCCTTAACTTATTTTGAAGAGCCTATACTATTCGCATGTCATATTGATATTCGACGTTGCCACATATCAAACGGCACCATAAGACCACTAGTTATGCATCGAAATTAACGTGTTTACAACATTGCCTCTCGAGCTTCCACAAATACCGAGAGTATTAATATTAAAAAGGTCTATACAGCAAAGAAAACAGTACGACCTCTATTAATAATTGTGTTAAGATTCAAAGGGTTTTGGAGAAATGCTCCGGAAAGAAAGCAAAATCACTGATTGATTATTGTGTTTCAATGGAAACGCCAACAATATTGGTATAACATATTTCTTCATATTAAAAGGCACCAACTGACGGACAGATGGCGCTTATTCTAATCGCACCGTCCCCACATACTAAGACACATCCACGCCAATAGTTGATACTTAATGAAAGTTCAATAAGGATGTATTTATGCACTGAATTATAATGACGATCTCGCTTCTAAATAAAATTAGTTCTAGCGCTACACCATAATTGGCTTACACGACCATCCATTGGATTACTCGCATTAACTTCTAATATATATTTGACGATGCTGAACTTTTTTGAGATCAACTATGTGACGGACGAACTGACGGTCGGACGGACGGACGGATCTGATGTACAGGCTATACCCTAGGAACCTACGAACACTTCGTATTTCTTTTTATTCATATATACATGATCATCTTCGTGTTATACTTAAATGTCCATTAATGCTGCGTAGTCTGTTAGAGAATATGACGGACGCTTCTTTATTTACAGTTGGGGCGACAATATGGAAAGAGTGAGGTTTGGAGCACCATAGAACCTGTTAAAAAAAACAGTGGCATTTTTGCCACTGACCGTTACAAGGCGGTACCCATATTGTCCACTCTTTTACGTTGGTGGTGTCACAAACCTTTCTTTTATTTTCCTTGTAACTTTTGTTTTGAATGCGTGTTTTATTTGACTGTTTTCTGTGGATGCTATATTTCCTTGTCGACTTGTATATCTATTTTTTTGTGAAATACCGTATTGCAATGACCTTTATTGCAAGGGTTAGACCCTATACAGATTTTAAATATAACGAAAATGACCTATATGTACATACATATTATGAATAGTAAGGCCTATCTGTTTGATCTTTGCAGGTCCCTGAACCAGGCTTCATAATAAACAACAGGCAGCTTTGTTTGAGAAAGTAGCCTAATCATCTAGGATACAGTGAGGGAAACATCCACAACGTTGTGACGGATGTGAAGAAACCGAATATATAAACGAAAACAACTCTAGTTACAAACATGGCAAAAGTAAATTCACTCACAGCTGAAAACCTTGCAGGGAACGAGCCTGGCAGCGTCGGTGTTAAACGTCACTCCATTTATGCAAAGGACTCCAAGGAGAGTGACGGCCCATCGACGCAGACGACAAATCCAAACATACGGAGAATGTCCCGGTTCGAACCACGTCCAAGTGTACAGTACAGCCGCCGCATGTCACAGGTGTCTAGGTCAAGCATAACCGGAAGTTCATTTGCGCACAGACACATGGGACTTATTCCTCTAAAACTGCAGAACACTTACAAACTTCAGCCGGACGCAAACGAACGTTTCCGACCAGGTACCGTACATGACGTCATAAAAGAAGTTCTCGACGAGTGTCTAGATGGCGAAAAATACAACCCCGCGCAATGCCGTAATCTGTCTCAAATGTTGACAGATCTGATAAAGTCGCGTGTAAAGGACATGGGTTTCAATAGATACAAGTATATAGTAACTGTAACTCTAGGTCAGAACTGTCACCAAGGTGTGCACGTGGTCAGTCGGTGCCTTTGGAATAAAGATACGGATAATTACGCGGAAGCACATTATAGTAAGGACGGGCTTTATGCTGTTGCGACTGTGTATGCTTGCTATTTTGAATAGAACGTTGAACAATAAGTATTTTATTTTAGAGCAAAACATACTTACATCTGCTGCAATAGTATTTAAATATAGGGTTATTTCTCAAAATCCATCGGATGTGCTTGCCTTGTGCAGTCGAAAAAAATAGTTTTCTATTCAGCAGAGTTCTAACTTCCTTTTTTACTTTAAACACTTTTTATTGCAATTTCCTGATATTGTTGGGCTGTAACTGTATTCTGGACATGTTATGGATATTTTCAAATGCAGCTCAGCAGTTTGAGATACAAACCTGAACAATTAAAGAAGAAAAGTGGGGCAAACATTTTTGACATTTGTCCCAGTGTTATTACTGGTTGATTTTCATTAGCAGATGTCGTAATACATAAAAAGATCTAAAGAGGTTTGATTTTTTCACAGGTCGTTAAAATCAACGTTTTATTATGAAAACGACTCGGAGAAATGTTTAGGCTATTATAACATATTACGTATATTAAAATAGGAACACTAGAAAGTATACTTATTTTACACAATTGTACTGTATTTCCTTCATCCTTCTGAATAAGGGCAATACGTATTTCTATGGTTACGATGGGTATGTTACTGCCGTTGCTACGTGCATTATTAACCTGTTACTGATGCCGTTGCTAAGCGCGTTATTTAACCTAAATATCCATGACATTGAGTGGAAAAGTCAATTTAAAAGCTGATGGGAGATTGACTGCTTGTGGCAAATGTGGATGAAGACATCGATTTAAGAATTAGAGGTAATTGATATCGATGAAGGTGTACAAAATAAGACGCGCTGAAAAGTATAATGAAATGTTACAGATTAATCAGGTACAAACAGCGAACTTAGACGAGAACAACTCGATAACATAAACACGCTCATTTGTTCTTAAATGCAAAACATGATTGTTTTGACATAATGAACACTAAGTAAAGGCAAATGACCGTAATTTTGTTTTCTGGTTGTCTTTTCTGAAATAATATCAGACAGGGCAGGGCTCGAAAAGTACTATGGCCTCCATCCCAAATATCTCAAATAGCTTGCTCTGTGAAACCGTTTTCGTAATTATGGCGTATCTAAGCACCTTTCCTGTCATAGACAAGTTACATTATTAACATATCAGTAAAATAGTGGAGAATATGTCTGAAATCGAACCGTTTGTTTGCTGTGTTTATATGTTCAGCCTTTTATTTTTCATCGCAAACCATATCTTCATCGCAAGGAATGCTGTTGAGATTTGTTAGTTTGGAGTGAATATTGGATTTGTTTCACTCCAACGCGAAAAAACACTCAACCGTTACTATGTTCCCCACTCAATACGATATACACTATTGTCTTAAAGGGACACAGGGCACACTTTAAGTGTGTATCAAGTATAACGTGCGTGTCTGGTGGTTGTGGTGGGGGCGGTGTAGTGGGAGTGTGGGGTGGTGGTGGGGGGTGTGGGCTGGGTAGTGGGAGCTGGTGTGGGGGGGGGGGGGGGCGGGGAGGGGCGGGGTAGTGGGAGTGTGTGGGTGCTTGTGAGGGCGGTGGGGATATATTTTCTCCGACATATCAACCAAGGCAGAATCTTCAAGGTTGGCCAAAGGAGTGGATTATTTTGGGTACCTGCCTGGTTTGTGGTGCATTGATTGTGGGTACCTGCCTGGTTTGTGGTGCATTTATTGTGTTCGCTGACTTCGGTTTCAGGTCTCTGGTTTCGTTTCGGTTTCGGTGTATATGTGAAATGACCTTAATTAACACAAATTCGGTCTGGCTCCGAGAGGACACGCGATTCCTAGATTTCTAAATCGTGATGCTAACTGCTCTATGGCGCTATTAAAATCACGCCTGGATTTATAATCTCAATATCATTTTTACGTTTAACCTGTTTGCATATATTTAAATAGAAGGTAATACAATTTATGATTTTTTCACGCTATCTTCGTTATTCTACCATGGGTGTATATATATAATTACTGCAATACAATCGACACGTAACGATTTTCTTTGAACTATTAAAGGAATAACAAATACTGGTTTGATACTAGGTTAGTTATCTAGGAAAACCAAAGGAACGCCGCATACGTTAAACAAATCCAGATTGCCGTATGCCCCCTTAACACCTGAAGTTGCCACAGATGTGCGATACAATATAATGTTATATTATCAATACATAGAAATGCAGGGTGTATTCATTCTGAATGTATAATGTTATTCAGAGAAGCGTATGCTATCTTTCAACTATGCAATTGATTCAATTCACATTCAATCGATTTCGTAATAACTAAGTCAAGTCCTGTTTTCACCCCTTATAAAAATATCATAATTTTTTTAATAACGTATATATACGCATTTATTTGTGATGTGTTCATTTTGTATATCGATTGACATTTTCTTGTTATTCAATACAAAGTCACAACAATATGTATTTTAATAAGCAATTTCAAAATCGATATAGCTACAACGATTATGGCGGTATAAATTATACGTCTCCGCACATCAGTATTATTTGTTTGACCCTTTGTCACAATACATTGTGCATAATGCGTGAGAATATTATTTTTTTTGCTCATTTGGGTGAATATTTTTCTACTAAGTTATATGACGTGGATTTGTTGATTTAAACACCCACAGTGCATTGCAAAATATAATACTTTTTTTTATGTTATATATTATTTTTTTTAGAAAACTATTCTAAAAGGTGAATTCCATTAATTAGCATAAAAACAATATTAATTTTACCAACAATCATGTCTTGACGTGGGATAACCCGCTCAAAGGCGTCTTAGTTGAAACTAGTCACCCCATTACTACACCTTTATGTGTACATAGGATTTACTCAACCGAAACTATATATCAATGAATTCATCAAACTTAATAGGCATACCTTTGTATAATTATTACTATTATCATTTAGCCATACCTTTGTGTATTCTCATAAGTTATATTCTACTACTGCCGACTATCAAACTGCAGGACCTGGGCTGGGTTCCGCAAATATAAAGGGAACCATGATATCATACCCACAATAACAGTTTGCATTAATATCAAACATTTCATTCACAATGTGTATCTTACATAGGCACAAGACGATCTTAACGTATGTATTTTAGGGACACATGGGAATCTTGATTTGTTTAAAACTCGCGTCGACCCGTTCGTTTTTCTATATAACATTTTTTTTTTGAATTGGGTTTTAAGGCGCACCAACACATGAAAGGTTATATGGCGCCTAACAGGCATGAACATGCCAGGCTCATCTTCCATGTACATCGAGATAAAATATGGAAAATGGGCCTAGAACCTTCTCATCCTGAACAGCAGAGTTGCTGCAAATTCTATCGTAGAAACTCCATTTACGCTGGAGCCACGTTTATTGTTTTTCTGCCACTGCTCTTTTGATGCGAGCGAGATAGCACCTGAAACAATGCAGGGATCATGATGAAGACCTTTAATGAACATGAACAAAAAATGATAAAATGAACATGAATTTGGGGGGATTCTACCCCTCTGCCTACCCCTCCAAAGGGATCTCGGCCCTATTCTTTGCCCCGTGACCAAATGGGGTCACCCGGGAACCACACGTGGCTTTTCTTTATATTTGCACTCATTAATATTAATAGAATTAATCTAAGCAAATTGTTTTAGAACATGTTACTTATTGTAGATTATACTGCACCAATAATATATCTAAACATGATACTGGACTATACATCTAATTGATCATACAAACGTCAAGATTTCCACGTGTCCCTTTAACATTTCAATTAACACCTTGAATGAAAGGTAATACAATTTGGAGAAAATTCTTCGTTTTTTTATCAACGTTTTAAATATTATTATTGGTGGACGATTTTCAATTATGCAAGTTATGAAGATAAACTACCGGGACGTTGCGAGCGAGATTGTCATGTGTCTAGAGACCCCATCTATTTCATTGCTGTCTGTTTTCGCGTGTTAGTCATGTAAGGGAGTACTAAGAGAAGAGATAGTCACGTCCAATATGTATTACTTCGCAAGGTCTATTGCTTGAATAGTTGAGTTTGTCGGCCATCTGTACATGTGTTCGTATTTGAGTTTGCGACCCATAACATACGGCAAAGGTTCGCCTATACCATCAAATAACACGGTGTTTCCGGTTATATAAAAGCGCACAATTATGGAGCAGCCTATAAACATAACATTTTCGATAAAATATTACTATAAAAATTCAAAATTAATCATAACAAATAACATATAGAGTGTACAGTTGGTAAATCTATATATGTTGTAGCATGTTCAAGGAATCACACGGTAGAATACTCGTCATATGAAGCGTTGATGGTAATCCATTGACTACTGAATGGAAGTCCCCGGCATTGTCGTTACCTTTATAAACCTACTAAACCTTTCACTATTAGGTATTTGTAATATAAATGTATACTATTAGTTCTGGGAGAAAAATAGTCATAGTCTTAGTATGACAATGGTGACTGTCAGAGTGAGTAACAAGCAATGTGCCCTAAAAATGTTGACACGTACATTTGACCTTTGACCTCCAAGTGTGACCTTGACCATTGAGATACGGGCCCGATTCTTGCACACAACACACATTCTCCTTGTGTTTAACATTTGTGTGAAGTTTCATGGAAAATCACTTAAGTTGTTTCAAAGTTATGATAGTTTCGAACGGAAGGACGAACGAACGGACGCTGCGATTGCTATATTCCTCCCTTCGTTGGCATAAAACTACTGCGCTTGAAAAACATATTACAATAATCTGGGTAAGAATCGTTATATGTTATTTAGTATTTCATATGTTATGTTAAATCATTGTCGTCTGTTTTATACCTCGAGCGGTTTTCGAGTTATACTTAAACGAAACATCAATGCGATACTTCGCAATTTCCCATCCAGTCTCGATACTTAGAGCAATATCTTCAAGATGATACGAAATGCACCGTCAAACACATGATTGATGTGGTTTCTTCATGTCCAGTTAAGTATTTCATGGATTAAGAGAAGAACAAAATCAACATGTATCTGATGAAGAACTTATACATGTGAAACTATGCTCTTTTCTCACGTTTGTATCGATCCACGTATATGTCATTTACGGGCCGTCATTTACCACTGTCTGGGCCTCAGCTATAGACCCGAAGAAGTTACAATCACCAGTACAATAGGGTAATCAGAAATAATTTATCTTCTTTGTTTTAAACCGGATGTTTACCATCCCCCATCGTTGCTATAGACAGCACGTTTAGTGGAGTTAATTTTTAACATGTTTTTTATGCAGAAATGTGTGCGTATTTTATAATAATTTCGTTG
Organism: Cyrtodaria siliqua; assembly: GCA_037043455.1. Taxonomy (NCBI): domain Eukaryota; kingdom Metazoa; phylum Mollusca; class Bivalvia; order Adapedonta; family Hiatellidae; genus Cyrtodaria; species Cyrtodaria siliqua. Next base: position 51,290 of record JAWPHD010007482.1, on the reverse strand, counting down.
TGAGTTGGGATGGTAATCGTTGAGTAAAGGATAACTATCGGACGCATTCCTCTTAAAGGTAAGTTGGCCGCAAAGTGACTTTCATGCGTGAATATTCCATGCCGTCTGCTGTTTTTGTTAATATCGGATGCACGGGTAGGTTGGTTGGCTGAATGGTGTTTTACATCATTTTCATCACATTTTAGGCTATATATAACGGTCAAATTTGTTTGTGGAGGCGACAGACCATCCACATTTTCTTGGGTAAGAACCAGTACTGCATACGACCCGCCATCCGTAAGAATCAACACTTTCTCACTTACAAGTCGAACTACTAGTGGATTCGAACCTGCAGCGGCGAGGTTTTAAACGCAGCGTCTTTACCACCATGGCCATTTAAAAAGGGAGTAACAGACAGGTGACTTCAAGTAGACCGATACCTACGTTTTTGCGGTTGTTCCATATACCTTGAGTATACCTTTTCATTATACCCGGAAGCTATCCAGCTGGCTTGCAGAACGTCTGTGGTTCTATCAAGGTGACCGCCATTGCACAATAATTGCCCGGAGGGGCGGGGACCTGGGGGTCTTACTCCACCAATGGAAGCTGTAAAGTCGCCATTTGACCGTAGCTGTTTGTGTGATTATAATATCCAATCCAACTCATTATATCCCCTTTCCCCTCCAAATAGACATCGTCGTGAAATGACAACTATCGTTAAAAGCGACGGTAAACCTCATGATACCCAACCCAGTCATAGTATACTGACACAGGGCCAACCAGTCCCGGAACTGCCCTTTATTTGCTGAACGTCAGTCACGGAAACTACCCGTACCTTCTTTGTGAAGTATTTGGTATGACCCGGCCGGGGATTGAACGACTCTCGCATGCGAGGCGGGCGCTCTACAACTTGGTATATATTCTTTCGAACAGATTTTGCGTTATCAAATATTTAATTATATGGGCTGTAAACACTGTCTTTAAAATCTATAAATTCACGCTGGTGATGACAAAGATTCTTGTTTTGTTTGTTTCGAAAATGAAAACACAACTAGTAGGGGCGTAAGTTTTCCAATTTCTTTCCCTATATAGCTATGTAAAAATGGAAATTCTTGTTATAACTGTTTCTCGTTATGGGTTAACAAGCAGAAAAAACTTCCAAAGATTTTATTTTGTCACTTTTTAGTGGGGATGGGGACGTAGTGTTATGGCTTGGACATGTTTTAGGGTGCTCGAGCACCGGCTCCGCCTCCTCCACTCCACCCCCACTCTCTCACCCTAGACCCGCCCATGACTAGTTTAACTGTTTTGAAATGCTAATAATTGGCAAAATGGTTACATACGCACTCTTCTTTTTGCAGCGATTCTAGAAAAGCTTCAAGGCAGCAGAGCGGACGATTGTAAGACGTTTTGTGAAATATGCCAGCAAAACAGCAACAAGGTAGACGATTAACAAAAGAAAACATCGAAACAAACAGCGACGCTATTGCAATGTCACGCAAATCAGTCGACGATGGACCAATGCCGCAGACGACTCAACCTGCCATGCGCAGATCCTCAAGATGGGATCCCCAACTAATACAGATGACGAATGCTCGGCGAATGTCAATGGTTTCGAGAACGAGCATTTCCGGTGCGTCACAGGTGACAAAACCGGTAAAATATGAAAACACCTTTAAAATGCAACCGGATAGACAATTTGAAAGTCATACAGCCAGAAACGTTATGTTTCAGACTCTGAAAGAATGGCTAACTGGCGTTGAATATTCTCCTAACGTGCGGCGGCTCACTACTGGTCTAACGGAGGAAATAAAAAAGCGCGTGAAGGCACTTGGCTACCACAGATACAAATATATTGTCACGGTAACGATTACCCAAGATGCAAAGCAAAGCATGCAGATCGTTAGTAGGTGCATGTGGAATAAAGAAACGGACACGTTTGCGGAGTCAACATTTAAGACTGGGGATATACACGCGATAGCAACTCTGTTCGCTTGTTATTACGAATAACGAGACATGGACACCCATTTATTTATTTTACTTTGGAGACAGTGTACAGTACGGAATATAATAAATTAAAGTAACACGTTTTACAGACTTGAGTTATAGAACTTCATGTATATTGTAGTACAAAGACATACTCCCTGTGTCGTATTAGAAATCACTGGTTAAGCAGGTAATATGCTTTTCGTGGTAATCAATATCATCTGCGACGCTTGCTTGTTTTCAAGACAAACGTCTAGAACAGTCCTCTTGAACAAAGTTTAATTTTTGCCGATACACTGGTATCGTTTCTGATTGGCTGAGACAGGAACACCTGCTATCCAAGATATACAGAAAGGCAGAAAGACAATACAGTTATTAATAAACAAAGATAAAACAAAGAGGGAAACTTCATTATTATATTGACGAACTAAATGAGGATGGTCAGAAATACTTTAATATAAAGTTGTCTCCATTTAATTGTATGTATTGTCTGTGGACCCTTATTTGGAATAAAACACATATTCTATTCTATTCTATGAAAAATAATGATGACGGTCACGTGCTTCCAGTTTCAAATTTGATTGTAAATTCAAACGTCGAAGATGATCAAGACTATTTCGTGGGGGTTCTAGAGGGTGGCGACGTAAACTTGATAAGTGATATGTTTTATTCTAAAGTGCCAAAAAGCAATAAATGAGACTACAAATGACTCCCAAGAAGATTAATTATGCACACTGCATGTAGTAATCGGTGCTATCCTAAGTTATGCACCAGGGTTCATTTAAAGCACGTTTTCATTAAAAATTCAAGATGATTTCAAAGTTTAGTTCTAAACCATATTTTGATTGATATAACATGTTTATCATGAATTGGAACATTTTTAAAAGTTTAGATGTTTATATAGACGTAAATCGTGCATGCCCTCATCATATTGATTATATGCCATGAAATCAAATATGTGTGTCTATGGGGTGCCGTTTTACTATTTATTGGGTATTTTTTTATATCCATAATTCATTTTTGATATCCATATTTCATTGATGGATATCAAAAAATAAATTTATGGATATCAAAAAATCGAATTATTGATATCAATAATTACAAAAAAAAATTATATCAATAATTTGATTTGTTTGATATCCATAATTCAGTTTTTTTTGATGCGTGTCTATGGGGTGCCGTTTTACTATTTATTGGGTATTTTTTTGATATCCATAATTCATTTTTGGATATCCATATTTCATTTATGGATATCAACAAATAATTTATGGATATCAATAACTCATTTATGGATATCAAACAAATCATTTATGGATATCAAAAAATTGAATTATTTTCTATAATTTAATTTGACTTTTTTGAAATCAATAAATGATTTTTTGATATCAATAATTCGATTTTTTTATATCAATAAATACTTTTATTTTTTGATATCAATAATTCATTTTTTGATATCAAAAACATCTATTTTTTGATATAAAACAGCTATTTTTTCATATCTATAAATAATTTTTTGGTATAAAAAAATAGAGACTAATATTGACTAACAGTACCAACTTAATAGAAGCTCCCTTACATCCGGGCATTCCAGGCTAGCGAACAATGGCGGACACAATACAAGAAATCAATTTTTGGATATTTGAAAATCATTTTTTGATATCCATAATTCGATTTTTTTTATTATCCATAAATGATTTTTTTGATATCCATCAATGAATTATGGATATCAAAAAATACCTAATAAATAGTAAAACGGCACCCCATATCTAGCAGTCATCACTTGATAGTGTATGTCATTACATGATCATCTATGCTACACAGTATCATGCATATTAAAATGTATAATTATCATGGCATAATTGTGTTACATATTTGTGTGCACCTTCACATGAATGTGTATACAAACACAATGATGTATGCCATCATATGACTGTATACAAGCACACTCATGCATGTCATCTCGTGACTGTGTATACACACAGGTATTCATGCATGTCATCACATGAACGTGTATACAACCATGCAATCATGCATCATGCATGGAAATGTATGCAAACACATAATCGTGCACGACAGCACATGACTGTGTGAACAAGAAGAAGTATTGCTATGCATATTGCTATGCAATACAATGTCCCCTACCGGTCATTATGTGATAATTTATTTTTTGGAGGATAATTAATTTTCCCCTCGGATAAAGTGACCTATGAACATGTAAATGCATATGTAACATATGAGATACCTACCCATTAGATATATCATCATTCCTAACTGAAGTTATTGAGCAGAAACCATTTTACTATTTTAGTAGCAGTGACCTTGACCCCAGTCACTCCAAATGCAATCCCAAGCTTCCTTTTCATATAAGCTACCTACCCATAAAGTTTCATTCCATATCTCATTCCTAACTGAAGTTATTGAGCAGAAAATGTTTTTCTATTTTTAGTAGCTGTGACCTTGACCCCAGTGACCCCAAATACAATCCCAAGGTTCCTTTTCATATAAGCTATCTTATTTCATTCCAATATCTCATTCCTAACCGTTTTTCTATTTTAGTAGCAGTGACCTTGACTTTGAAACCAGTGACCCCAAATGCAATCCCAAGCTTCCTTTTCATATAAGCTACCTATCCATAAAGTTTCATTCCAATATCTCAGTCCTAACTGAAGTTATTGAGTGGAAACCGTTTTTCTATTTTTAGTAGCAGTGACCTTGGCATTGACCCAGTGACCCTAAATGCAATCCAAAGCTTCCTTTTCATATAAGCTACCTACTCATACTGTTTCATTTCATATCTCTTACTAACTGAAGTTATAGAGCGGAAACCATTTTTCTTTTTTTAGTAGCAGTGACATTGACCCCAGTGACCCCAAATGCAATCCCAAGCTTCCTTTTCATATAAGCTACCTACCCATAAAGTTTCATTACAATATCTCATTCCTAACTGAAGTTACTGGGCGGAAACCGTTTTTCTATTTTTAGTAGCAGTGACCTTGAACCCAGTGACCCCAAATGCAATCCCAAGCTTCCTTTTCATATAAGCTACCTACCTATAAAGTTTCATTACAATATCTCATTCCTAACTGAAGTTACTGAGCAGAAACCGTTTTTCTATTTTTAGTAGCAGTGACATTGAACCCAGTGACCCCAAATGCAATCGCAAGCTTCCTTTTCAAATAAGCTACCTAGGTACCCATAAAGTTTCATTCCAATATCTCATTCCTAACTGAAGTTATTGAGCGGAAACAAAATCTGACAGACGACCGGTAGGGGACTATCAAGCACATAACCACACATGTCATCACATGAAAGTGTATGCAAACACATAATCGTGCATGACATCACATGACTGTGTAAGCACATAATAAAACATGTCATCACATAAAAGTGGTGTGGTAAAAGCTTATCTGGGGCACTGAATGCATGCCATCACATGACCGTGTATGCAAGCGCATAATCAAGCATGTCATTACATGACTGTGTATACAAACATATAATATTGCATCACATGACTGTGTATACAAACATGACTGTGTATACAAACATACAATCAAGCATGTCATCACATGACTGTGTATACAAACACACAATCAAGCATGTCATTACATGACTGTGTATACAAACACATAATCAAGCATGTCATTACATGACTATACAAACACATATTGCATCACATGACTGTGTATGCAAGCACATAATATTGCATCACATAATCAAGCATGTCATTACATGACTGTGTATACAAACACATAATATTGCATCACATGACTGTGTATGCAAGTGCATAATCAAGCATGTCATCACATGACTGTGCATACAAACACATAATCAAGCATGTCATCACATGACTGTGTATACAAACACATAATCAAGCATGTCATTACATGACTGTGCACGAGATCAGATTATCGAGTATACTATTACATGAGCATATGATAATGTTTGCCATTGGTCATCATATGATCATATATGCCACCATATGACTATGTATGCCATTATATGATCAGGTATGCCATCATATGATTATGTATGCCATCATATGACGATGTATGCCATTATATGACTATGTATGCCATCATATGATTATGTATGCCATCATATGATGATGTATGCCATCATGATTATGTATGCCATCATAACTATGTTTGCAATCATATGATTAAATATGCCATCATATGACCATGTATGCAATCATATGATTATGTATGCCATCATATGATTATATATGCCAGCACTTGATTATGTATGCCATCATATGATTATGTATGTTATCATATAATTGTGTATGCCCTCATATGACCATGTATATCATCATGATTATGTACGTCATCATAATGTTACGTATGCCATCATATGATAATGTATGTCCTCAGATGACCATGTATAATGTATAACATCTTATTGTATACTTTCATATTGTCCCGTTTAGTTTGCATTGAGCCAAGTGTGCAATATTCTATGATATTGCACACATTGATATTGCACCGGAACTTTTGCTTGTGCTTGCTTAGAGCCGTGAAATAGAAATAAGGAACTACTTTCAACTAAAATAACGGAATCCTTTCTATAGTGTCAACAAAAAAATACGTTGTTTTTTTCAACCTTTTTGGCAGAAATTGATACAATAATTGAAATGGTCACTCACCCACTGTTTTTAACGTTATCGAATGGTAAACAAACTTTAGAAAATCGCTTGATGTTTTTAATGACGTCATCTGACGTCGAAGTCGTTTTCGAGCAAATTAATCATCTACACAAAATGAAACTGAATCACAAGATAGGAATTCCATCAAAAGCTATAAAAAATAACACAAATACAATGAAAAGTAATAGTCATACAATTAACATTGATCGAAAACAATATGAAAGTATACAATAAAAAGGTTATTGAATTTGTATGGCTAAATATTACTTGGAACTCGTTGTTTTGGCGCAGGACGACTCGCAAGCTTGTCGTCCTTTGCCAAAACAACTTGTTCCAAGTAATATTTAGCCAAACAAATTCAATAACCTATAATATGATACTGTATGACCATGAGTGCCATCATATGGAAATTGAATCCAAGTAAAGATGACATTTAAACAACAGAGTAATGCGCATACTACAGTCATTCAAATGGACTCGTGGTCACATAACTATCACTGCATAATTATAAAACAAAAGAAACACTGTTTGAAACTGTCATTAAATGTTTATTACTTAAATAATTCTGATGGTCACATAATATATAAACAGGAAGCATTAATACTTGTATAAAATTAATAGTTATTATGGTTCAATTTTATATACATTTTTCTTTTGAGCCAATGTCATCAAACTTTTCGATCAAGTAAACAATAAAAAACATTTTCCATATTCCCTACACCAAATCAATGCAGACTTATCACATCGTGAGAACATGTATCCGTAAATGTTCATTCATCAGTTTCGTTGTATTTTGACTTGCGCAATTAATTCACAGTTCCTTCACACATTCCCATCTAAACAAATAAATACCCGACACCAAATAAATAAGCTTATGCCTGATCACAACAACACACCACTTGGTTTATGTGGCGGAGACTCTATACATAGCATAATTAATGGCAACACAATGTAACTGACTTCACTTTAGGATCCAGCTTTAAAAATAATTCTGTAAACATTTTTTTTACTCTGTAATCAATATTTTCGTACTGTTGATTATGAAAAATCACCTAAAAATTATGTTTCCAATTTATATAACATTTTCAAGAAATGTTGATACATTTGGAAAGGTAGATTCTCCTTAAAATGCATGTTGTCATGACTATGGATGCATGTTGTCATGACTATGGATGCATGTGTCATGACTATGGATGCATGTGTCATGAATATGGATGCATGTGTCATGAATATGGATACAATGTGTCATTACTATGGATGCATGTTGTCATGACTATGGATGCATGTGTCATGACTATGGATGCATGTTGTCATGACTATGGATGCATGTTGTCATGACTATGGATGCATGTGTCATGAATATGGATACAATGTGTCATTACTATGAATGTATGTGTCATGACTATGCATGACTACAGATACATAGTCATGACTATGGGTGCATGTGGCATGACTATTGATGCAAGTGTCATGACCATGGATACATGTGTCATGACTATGGATGCATGTGTCATGACTATGGATGCATGTGGCATGACTATGGATGCAAGTGCCATGACTACAGATGCATGTGTCATGACTACAGATGCATGAGTCATGACTATGGATGCATGTGTCATGACTACAGATGCATGTGTCATGACTATGGATGCAAGTGTCATGACTACAGATGCATGTGGCATGACTACAGATGCATGTGTCATGACTATGGATGCATGTGTCATGACTACAGATACATGTGTCTTGACTATGGATGCATGTGTCACAATTACAGATACATGTGTCTGGACTATGGATACATGTGTCTTGACTATGGATGCATGTGTCACAATTACAGATACATGTGTCTGGACTATGGATACATGTGTCTTGACTATGGATACATGTGTCTTGACTATGGATACATGTGTCTTGACTATGGATACATGTGTCTTGACTATGGATACATGTGTCTTGACTATGGATACATGTGTCTTGACTATGGATACATGTGTCTTGACTATGGATACATGTGTCTTGACTATGGATACATGTGTCTTGACTATGGATACATGTGTCTTGACTATGGATACATGTGTCTTGACTATGGATACATGTGTCTTGACTATGGATACATGTGTCTTGACTATGGATACATGTGTCTTGACTATGGATACATGTGTCTTGACTATGGATACATGTGTCTTGACTATGGATACATGTGTTATGACTTATTTATAGGGATACTGTTGTATTTGTAACCAATACAAGTCCAGCCACTGCTGTATCAATAAGACATGACATAAATGTATCAATCAGGCATCTTATGAATAATCTTAATCAACTATATATACATCAGAACCATTAAAAGTTTTGTCTAAGGAAAACATGACAAATAAATGCATTTGTACAAAATAAGGACAGATTAATAAAACACCATTTCTTGCAATTATAATAAATATAATTTAATAATAAAATACCAACAGACACATATGTATACAAACAAAAATTTGGACTTATTATGGAATTTGATATGTTAAACGTCATTTTGAATAAAGGGAATATATACATCGAATAAAAGACACTAATATATTAAATGGACTGGTGGAAAGGGAATTCTGGAAGAATTGTGGATGTCTATAAAAACATAAATAAAACATCCTACTATGCCGCAGTTACATATAAAAGGTATACATGTACTAAACTGGGACTATGAACAAATATGGTCTGGAAAACACTCGATGACTCTCATGTAATAATTTTGTTTTTATAAATTTTAATTCTTTAATTCATACGAGACTTTAAAAAGTATATGTTTTGTGTTGTAAGCACATATTTTCTGAATTATATGTAAACTGGACAGCATTCTACTGATCTAAGGAAAATTAATATGTGACCGAGGACAAAACATGAATTCCTAAACTTACACGTTTTATTACCGGTATTTCAAAATATTAGTTAATCAAGGGGGTAATAATTATGAATTAATTTTTGAAAAAAATAGTTAATTAACTAAGCAGTTACTTGGAGACAATGTATGTTTTAAAGTTGCAAACTACTGGTTAATAAATAAGATCCGGCCATAACATCCAAATCACCTCAAGTACCTTTAACATTTACAACACCATGAAAAAAAGACACCCAACATATTAATATTAAATGTAAAATAAATAAAGTTCAAAGAAATGTAGACACATGTCATGTAACAGTATATGAACACCAACAATAACTTACGATGTATTCAGAAGTATCATTTGTAATCGAATAAAGTTGTTATCTAACAAGAGCTGTAGAATGACGGCTCGACATTCGAGGCTATGGCTATTTATTGAGCAACTAAGTTAAAAAAGGGGCATAATTCTGTTAAAATATAATTTAAGTATTGTAAATATGTGTAAACTTTTCAATGCGAAAGCTGTTAGCTAGGTGTATTTGACTAATATGTGTAGTTTCATTCAAATCTGTCCAGTGGTAACAGATATCAAGTTATATACAGATTTCTTACACAATTTGCCCAAGTTAAAAAAGGGGCATAACTGTGCTAAAACAGGTTTTCATAGTTATATGACTTGTGTATGGCAAGTTATTTATTGATACCGCATACAGGTGAGAAGTTTCATTTCAATCTGTCCAGAGGTTCAACAGATTATTTAGTTTATGTTACTTTATATGCAAATTTACACTATATATATGACTTGTGTGTGACATGTTATTTATTGATACCGCATACAGGTGTGAAGTCGATTCGAATCTGTCAAGTCATTATTTAGTTTACACACTCTTATTTAACACAGTTTTACTAAAAATAAAAAGTGGCATAATTTTGTCAAAATAGGTTGCAGAGTTGCGCGTGGCATAAATGAATGTATGAATTCTGTCAAGTAGTTTCTGAGATATGAGCTTACTGTAAATGGTTAACCAACGTCGACGGAAAGCCTTTCTCGAAAAGTCGAGCTAAAAATATGCGACTTTTCTGTGATTCTATTGCGCGATAAATTGCGTAGTAGTTAGTGTTGGGATTCGGCTGAAAATCCATGATCGATCATCAGAATAGTTAACCTATCGAAAAACGATCATTAATCGATTAAACATGGCTGCTAAATATGACACAAGACAGTGTAATCCCTTTTCAGACTATAAAAAAGAACAGAAACATTTCAAGTATGTTCTGGTAATAAAGCAGCTGAATAAAACTGAGCAGCATTTATTTGAAGTATAGGTTGTGATAGCCCCTAGAGATATCATACGCGATTATTGGCATTTGTTGCAAAATTGTAACATTTAGATACAAGAGAATGAAATAAATTCAGCCGATATTTTTCAAAAACCGAGTAAAGTCGATCATGACAAATTGTAATCGATTAATCCAACTAAAGGCTTAAGTGATCGATGATCGATCAAATCGATTAATCTGAACAAAACTAATAGTAGTTATGAGGTGTTTATAAATTTTAAGTTGATTGTATAATAAAATATTTAATTTATGTTAAATGAATTTCAAAAAACATAAACAGGAGCCATTTTAGTCAAATTTGATCTAGCAGGAGCCAGTTAAGTAAAATGTGATTTAGCATAAGTTAAATTTCATTTAGCCATCGAGATTTAAAAATTGTGATTCAGCAGGCCCCATTTTAGTGAAATATGATCAAGCAGGAGTCATAATGGTAAAATATATAGCAGCAGCCAGCTAGGTAAAATATAAATTAGCAGGAGTCATTTTAGTGAAAGGAGTCATATGGGTAAACCATGATTTAGAAGAAGCCATCTTGGTAAACCATGATTTAGCAGAAGCCATCTTGGTAAACCATGATTCAGCAGAGGCCATCTTCATGGAGAGAACTGTAACTAATGTTGTAATAACTTGAAGTTCAATCCATTTAAGTATGTTGCTATGAATATTGTGATGTTAAATTTATGTATTGTAACATATCTGCAATAAAATATTATTAAACTAAGAAGCCATCTTGGTAAACCATGATTTAGCAGAAGCAATCCTGGTAAATTGCAATTTAGCAGATGTCATCTTAGTCAACCATGATTTAGAAGAAGCCATCTTGGTAAATTGCAATTTAGCAGATGCCATCTTGGTTAACCATGATTTAGAAGAAGCCATCTTAGTAAATTGCAATTAGGAGATGCCATCTTGGTTAACCATGATTTAGCAGAAGCAATCCTGGTAATTTGCAATTTAGCAGATGCCATCTTGGTTAACCATGATTTAGCAGAAGCCATCTTGGTAAACCATGATTTAGAAGAAGCCATCTTGGTAACCATGATTCAGCAGAAGCCATCTTGGTAAACCATGATTTAGCAGAAGCCATCTTGGTAAACCATGATTCAGCAGAAGCCATCTTGGTAAATTGCAATTTAGCGGGAGTCATCTAGATAAAATATGATTCTGGTTAAATCTGAATTAATATAACAGGAGCGAATGTGAGCCATATTGTGAGATGGCTCGATTGAATATTATTTAGCAGCAAGTATTGTTGTTGGTTGACATTGGTTTCAGCACTTTCGGTATTTAAGATCATGTGTAGAAAATCCGGGCCCTGTAACTGTTTTATTAAACATCTTACGATAAGTCTTAAATTTGTAATCGTTAATTTTTTTCACCTAAGCATTCAATGCAGACAATTATGTGTGCACATAGTGCAGAAATATCACATGTATAAGAAAATGCAATGAAATCACGTTTAATTGAAACGTGTAATTTATAGCGAAGCATTTAAGAAATTGATTTACGATCAAAATGGTCGTTAGTTGTTTCATAAAACAGGGCCCTGTAATTGTTGTCTATAATTCGTCCGTGATTGTTTTTTTATCATTAGCCTGTTCTGATACTGACGTCAGATCCAGCATCTGAATGGCCTTCTTCATTGTGGCCTGGACTGGAAAAGAAAACAAATAAAATACTTACACACAGGAAAAAAGAAATTCAATATACCAATAACTTAACTTTCTGTGATATAGTGTTCATAACATTTGTGAAAGCACTGTGGTCAAACGATATCAATGGGCAACCATCTAAATCCTTGATCTGCACGCTTTGTGTAAAGATTTAGCTCAACATTCCGTTATGGCAAAAATAGGGTGTCCAGCTTATTCAATACTTTATTATGATGATGATTGTACCTTGGCTATAAATAAGGCATATTGCTTGATAGGTTAGGTGTACATGAACAAAATGATTTATAAGTAATTTATAAATTGTTGAACTATAAAAAGTCCCAGTCAATCATAGAAAAAAACACCATTTTAATACATCAAGTTATTTTAGGGTTAACTGTATTGAAATTTTGAATTTTGCGACGGTATTAGGGCTGTAACGAATACATGGGGTGGCAAAGACGAATATTTATTCATGAATATTCAGTAAAAAAACAAGAACAAACAAGAGGTCAATGACCTTGAAGCTCTACTGATTGATTTTGATTTCAGGAAGTAGTCGCTACAGACTTGTTTTTTGAAAAATTATTTTTAGCCGTGGCGGCCATCTTGAATTTCCGGCCGACCTGAAATTTTGCTAGGATCAATTAGACATCAAGAGCAACATTCCTGTGAAGTTTCATGAAAATCCGCCAAGTAGTTTCAAAGGAGTAGTCGCTACAAGTTTTTACTATATAACTTTATGTAAACAAAGATGGCCGCTGGCAGCCATGTTTAACGTTGAATCAAAACAATTTTTGACAAGGACCAACATCATATCATGCTGATCATTTTAGAAAAAGTCCCATATCAATATCACTTATAGTTTTCAAGAAGTAGTCGCTACAAACTTGTATTTTGAAAATTTATTTTTAGCCGTGGCGGCCATCTTGAATTTCCCGCCGACCTGAAATTTTGCTAGGATCAATTAGACATCAATAGCAACATTCCTGTGAAGTTTCATGAAAATCCGTAAAGTAGTTTCCGAGGAATAGTCGCTACAAGTTTTCATTATATAACTCTATGTAAACAAAGATGGCCACTGACAGCCATGTTTAACATCGAATCAAAACGATTTTTGACAAGGACTAACATCATGTCATGCTGATCATTTTACAAAAAGTCCCATATCAATATCACTTATAGTTTTCAAGAAGTAGTCGCTACAAACTTATATTTTGAAAATCTATTTTTAGCTGTGGGGGCCATCTTGAATTTCCGGCCGTCCTGAAATTTTGCTAGGATCAATAAGACATCAAGAGCAACATTCCTGTGAAGTTTCATGAAAATCCGTCAAGTAGTTTCAGAAGAGTAGTCACTACAAGTTTTCATCATATAACTCTATGTAAACAAAGATGGCCACTGACAGCCATGTTTAACGTCGAATCAAAATAATGTTTGACTCTGATAAGCATCATGTCATGCTGATCATTTTACAAAAAATCCAATATCAATATCACTTAGAGTTTTCAAGACGTAGTCGCTACAAACTTCTTTTTTAAAAATCAATTTTTAGCTGTGGCGGCCATCTTGAATTTCTGGCCGACCTGAAATTTTGCTAGGATCAATTAGACATTAAGAGCAACATTCCTGTAAAGTTTCATGAAAATCCGCCAAGTAGTTTCAAAGAAGTAGTCGCTACAAGTTTTTACTATATAACTCTATGTAAACAAAGACGGCCGCTGGCAGCCATGTTTAACGTTGAATCAAAACAATTTTTGACAAGGACCAACATCATATCACGCTGATCATTTTTGAAAAAGTCCCATATCAATATCACTTATAGTTGTCAAGAAGTAGTCGCTACAAACTTAAATTTTGAAAATTTATTTTTAGCTGTGGCGGCCATCTTGAATTTCTGCTGACCTGAAATTTTGCTAGGATCAATAAGACATCAAGAGCAACATTCCCGTGAAGTTTCATGAAAATCCGTCATGTAGTTTCAGAGGAGTAGTCGCTACAAGTTTTCATTATATAACTCTATGTAAACAAAGATGGCCGCTGGCAGCCATGTTTAACGTCGAATCAAAACGATTTTCGACAAGGACCAACATCATGTCACGCTGATCATTTTAGGAAAAGTCCCATATCAATATCACTTATAGTTTTCAAGAAGTAGTCGCTACAAACTTGTTTTTTAAAAACCTATTTTTAGATCTGGCGGCCATCTTGGATTTCACATCAACATGAATTTTTGCTAGGATCAACTTGACTTCATGGGCAACATTTCTGTAAAGTTTCATGAAAATCCATTCAGTAGTTTTAGAGGTGAAGTCGCTACAAAAAAAAGTTTACGGACAGACGGACAGACAGACGGACAGACGGACGACGGATGCCGCACCACGGCATAAGCTCTGCTGATCTCTGATCAGTAGAGCTAAAAACAGAGCAGTACTTAATCCGGTGATTAACTCACAAGTCACTCAGTCGTAGTAAATAGTAGTCTTTATAGGCAGTGAAGATTGACAAAATAAACAATTTGATGTATTACAGAGTCAGAAACAACAAACTATTCGTTAAAGCCATGAAAGGTGGTTGTATTTAGAAATATGGTTAGTACTGGCTATTGGTTACACTTTAAGATCTATGTTAAACTAATAAAAAAATTGTGGGACATTTTCGATTCATCAAATATTCGAGTGTATCGTTACACCTCCAGTCGGTATATCAGTCATTTAATGGTCGCCAATTTTGTTTAATGGTGACGCGTTAGCAAAACTGTTAAAAATGATTTGCGACTGATAAACTGTCGCAAAAGTCAACATTTCAATACTGGTTACCCCGTTTCTAACGCATTTCAGGGTTTTTGACATTTTTCCTAACAAAAGCTTTCAAATAAAATTAAAAGACATGTTTTTGACGGTTTAACGTCACATGACTGGATTTGCGACTGGTTATGCACTATTTAATAGTCACTATTTTTGAACGTCAACCAATCGGATTGCAGGATTTTTGTCAAGTGCGTTAGAATAATTAATAAATTGAAATAAAATAAAGGTATACTTAGGTTACTATAAGCACTATCTTTAATATGGATGACTCTAGGGAGAAATTTCTGGATGACATCCCCGCATACCCCTAAATTCATGGTTTAAATGCATGATAGATATGGGCAATTCATGGTTAAATGCATGATAGATATGGGCAGAGAAACTCTTTGCCATTTCAGACATTTTGTTCATGTATATTAACTATATGATAAATTATACAATGTTTGAAATAAAATGTTTATAATGAATCCATGCTAGATAGGATATACTTAGCCCTGGAATAAAAAGGTACTCCTTGCCTTTTAACTACTGCCTAGAAACGAAATTAATCTCTATTTACAAAGGAAGGACTGATATATTATAAATCAAAAAGATGAAGTACTTTAATAAGGATTTTGAGGATTTTGGGATACAGGATTCATAAACCTTGTTTTTCTAGTCTAGTATATAACATGTAATATTACTGCAAAATAAAATAAATGTTTAAAGCATGACAGAGATCAAATCGTTATTCCGGTCAATACTTCATGAAAGGGTGAGACGGCTTCAAATTGAACATCCTAATGGCTTTATTCATCGTCCTTATAACTGGAAAACAGAATTAAAACATGCAAAAGTACCTTCATTGTACAGAACTGATTTTAATCAATAAAATGTTTCAAAATATAAAATACAAAAGTACAAAATTGATATGTCGTCAATAACTTTTTAAAGTCTTCGTTCGTTTTGACGGTTAAGTGAATTCAGCATGTTATGTAAATTTGCACTTCGTAAATATTGGCATAGGAAAATATTGTTTAAACCAAATATCTATTTAAATACTTCTGTGCGTTTTATTAAACATGTGTTATGTATCAAAGATTATCTCGATGTTTTTTTCCCCATGGCAAGTGACTTAAATTGAATTGTTGTTTAACAGCCTATCAACACATTATCTCGGTTATTTTGAGCCGCCCCAGAGAGAGGAAAATTAAATGATATTTCTTCATTAACTTTTTAAATGCCAGTGATGGTAGGAGCTACACACATTAGATATACACTGCAGTTAGCTATCTTTTGTCTGCTTCAAGATAAAGGGTTTCAGCATTTTGACCAATCACTGATCTTATTTTTACAGGTATAGGTATTAATAGATGCACCAAAATTCAAAATGTGACAGCTAGGAATAATAGTTCTGTTCTAAAAAATACAGAAAATATATACATTATATATATATATATATCTGTATAGAGTAATGTTTAGTGTATTTACATGCCAAATTTTATGGTTTAAAAACGCTTTATTATTTAGAAATTTGTGATTAAACCTCTCTGAGAACCATAATCTATAAAATGATCAGAAATGATTCTCTGGGGCCATTTTGGGTTTTTTATACTCAAGCCTGGCCTTTAAGACATCGTTCAAATCTTTACTGATTCACAATAATGTGAATGCAGCATGTTACCTAAATTTGTACTTGGTAAATATTAGCATAGGAGAATATTGTTTAAACCAAATATCTATTCAAATACTTCTGTGTGTTTTATTAAACACTTGTAATATATCAAAGATTTTCTCGATATTTTTTTGCCCCATGGTAAGTGAACTGAACTGTTGTCTATCAGCCCCTTCACACATTATTTTGGTTATTTTGAGCCGCCACAGAGACAGGGGAAGTAGTATACTGTACATAAGAATCCGGGAATCGTGCCCTATTCATACTTAGAGATATGGTTTGCCACTGATACGCAGAGAATATCATGTTAGTGCCTGATCATATCCAGTTTATCAGGTGAAGCTGAGAAAAAAATGAAGCCCGAGGCTGTGTCTGATAAACTGGATATGATCAGGCAGTAACATTATCTTTACCTTTTTTCCAGTTAGTTTCAAAAATACCCTGATGTCAAAAAAGATACCTTGACGTCATCAAAAGAGGTGCTGACGTCATCAAAAGAGGAAAGGATAGGAAAGAACTGCCGGGATACGACTTTTTATCATGTCGATCTGTATAATTCTGCCGAGAAACAGAGTGTCTGAGATAAAATCTTTTTTCCCATTTCTAGTCATGTGAGATAGATGTTTTCCTCATGTGAGATAACTCTTTCTTGCATACCGGACAAGATATCCGTCGTTTTACCCGGCTAGATATTTCCATCTCACCCTAGGGTCGAGATAAAATTCACACGTGCCAACATCCGGTATGCAGGAAAACATGCAAAACGTTAGTAGCTGGCGGCGCCAACGCACAACATGTCTCTGATATGCAAAAAAAAAGATTCTTTCAGGGGTATTCGGTACAGATAGGGAATTCCAACCCTCAGTATAAGTGTTTTAATTGGAACCTCAGCAGAGCCTCGGTTCCGATAAAAACACTTATACCTCAGGTTGGAATTTCCTATCTTCACCAGATACCCATGAAAGATTCTTATAATCTTACATGACGTGTGACTCTTAAATGAAACGTCATGACGTCGCCTTATTTTAGCGTAAAATCAAATACAGTCATTGAAGTATACCTGTACAAACTGCATAATGGGAGAAAAATTCTTATAATCTCGGCAGTTACTTTCCTATCCCGTCAGGTGCACTTCTTTTGATGACGTCAGCACCTCTTTTAATGACGTCAGGGTATTTTTGAACGAAAAAAAAAGGTAAATTCAATTAATTTAAACGATCAACATGATAAATAGAATATCATGTTAATGCCTGATCATATCCAGTTTATCAGGTTCGGCATAAAAAAAAAAAAAAATATTAATTAAAAAAAAGCCTTAATTTTAGTAAAATGCAATACAGAGTTATAGAATTTGAGTTTCTGAGTGCCCTTGATGATCATGAAGACAAATACATAAAGTTTGACTGATTTTGAATAAGGAACGATGAAGGTTATTCGAATGTAAAAACAGCCGCCATCAGTCATAATTCCTTCCCAGAGATGTCAACACCTGTCCTGAGACATAAACAACAGGTCAATTGAAGGACTGGTTACACTTCGCTTGAGGGTGGGAAAAAAGCGAAGTGGTCAGTATGAAGGCGACTTAAACTTCGCCGTCGGCTAAAAAAAAGGCGAAGCCACGGAGGAAAAAGCGCCTTTGTCGCCGATGTCGCCCTCCAGAATGAACACTGATCACGCTTAACACTGCCGCAAAGTGAGACCCATGTCTCAAAATGTCTATTTACACATCATGGGTCTTCAATTTTTTTCTAAGTTTTGATAGGTGTCACGCAAACATGAAATTAAAAAAAGTTCAATCTGGTAAATATTTGTTAATTGTGTTTTAAATTGCAGATATTGGATCAATGAAGAATTTAAGCATAATTTAAGCATAATTACATGTAAATTTTGTTTATCTCTATGCCACGAGAAAAACATTACAATGGGACCATATGGAAAATTAATTGTGGTGGGAGACGTTCGATGTAAATGCTGATGCCGTTGATATTGCTGTCACAGCCACTGCTAAGTGATTCCTTATGACTCGCCACGTTCTTCGAAGTCGAAAAAAACCCAACATAAACAACTATCCTAAAACATATTGAGTATACATTATGTTAATAATACAGTTAACTTAGATTTAAGTATATATAAAACTGCATAATCCTTGGGTATACCATTAAAGATTCAATCAACAGGTCCTATCCTGAATGAAGCAAGTCACCATAACATTATGGATTCAATTACATCAATATGCTATTCAAAATCATGTCACACAGCAATGATTGGCACTTGGATCTGTCATTAATAATTCATTAAAAATACAAGCAAAATCATGGGGAAAAATAGTGGCAGGTAATGTTGCTGATATTAATTGATGTTGGCTGTAATTTACGCAGGTGTAATAATACCTTTTATACTTCACTATTGATTGAAATTTGCTTAACATTTTATTTTCAGTTTCTGATGTGCAAGCTTTATTAATTTAATTGAATGTGGCATGGTTAAAGAGATTGGAGGTGATCTCACTGATCTGAAATAATTATGAGTGTGAATCAAAACAGAATGTGATTCACTTGTGTGTATATCCCCAATACTAGGCCACTCATCCTTCCAATCTAATTATTATTATGAAATTCTAGTAGTGTGTGCACAGTGCCCCGCTACAGGAGAGAGAGAAGAGCGATAGAGAGAAGAAGAAATTGTGTTTTAGTATATTTTATGTACATATACTACAACAGTATTTCTTCATATGTGAGTGTGTGTGTGGAAGTTGGGTGGGTGGGTGTGGGTGTGGGGTGTGGGGAGGGGGTAGACTTAAGAGAAAGAGGGGGCTACATGCAGGATTCCTGTGGGGAGGAGCATGTTCGAACCCCATTCGAACATTTTAGTTTTGACAGAAATGAAAAGTTTACATCTTCTATATGACTAAATTCGCTTTGGCCTTTCTTTATTTCGGTGTGTTCTTGGGCGGCTCTAAATAACCTATACTGTGTTAAACAACATTCAATTATTTATTAAACATCACTCCTTCTTGATAAAAACTACATTGACTATCACAATCTATGTTTAACTTTCATAAAAAGAAAAAAAAATATCAGGGGACACCCGGGTTCGAACCGGGGACCTCTCGATCTGCAGTCGAATGCTCTACCACTGAGCTATATCCCCTTCTGATTAAATTAACAAAGTTACAAGGCTTATATTGGCTTATTCTTAACCAGCTAATCTTCACATAAAGCCCAGTGGCAAAATAACATGTCCAGATAAATCTGTTTAAGACAGGATTTAAGATACTCGTTACAGTACAATACAGCCCAAAGAAATTGCCACATCATCAGTATAATACATGGAATAGTGGCGATTATGGTGTAACACAAATGACAGATAACAGCTGTTTCTATATTTAGAACCAATAGAAGAAGGGAGAAAACTCTTTTAATATGGCTAAACAAGCTATGAACAGTTATCTCTGGTTCAGGAATGTGTACAAAGTAAGAATCAAAAACCTGATCATGATAGGTATTCTTCCTTTTTTGTCCATAATAAAAGTTCAAATTAACCATATTTTATGTAAATTCAAATTTACTGTATTTCAGGTTATTAACACACATATTTCATGTACAAACCTTAGGTGATAGACTGCACTTGATAGACTACACTAACTCATTATAAGTTGCTGCTTACTTAGTATCATGTGTTAAGCTACACCATATGCCCATGGTGGAACAAATTTACCACAGAGTCAATCAGCATTTAATGACAAATTCAATCAACACTTAATGACAGATTCAATCAACATTTAATGACAAATTCAATCACCATTTAATCGCAAATTCAATCAACATTTAACATAGATTCCATCAACAACCTAGTATGATCATGATTGTGGTAATAGTTGATCCACAGGGATCCTAATGCAGGGAGATAGAACATAGAGTCGATGCATGGTGATCAAGGGAGATTGGAAGCAGCTTCAAGAGCAAGTAGGGTGTGAAGTATATAAGTAAAAATATAAGAGGGGGTAGGGCTGGATATAAGAGGTAGTAGGTAGGGCTGAAATAATACAAGAATACTGTGAAATCATTAATATTTGTGGGGGATTTAATTTCGTGGATTTCGAGGTTGACCCGAACCACGAAATCAAATCCCCACGAATGTTGAATGCCCAGAAGTTTGATTCCCTCGAAATTGTCTTTTTAGAAAGAGCCGCGAAATTTAATGCCCACAAAATTAAATGATTCCACAGTAAGTAGGCAGGGTGTGAAAAGAGAGGGAGTATGTAGGCCAGGATATGAGGTGAAAATGTAGGTCCAGACATGAAAGGGACTAACAGGGGCGGATCCAGGATTTCAGCTTAGGGGGGCGTAAGATTTTGGTCAATATTCGGGTCCGTTTCTAGCCTCATAAAACGGTTGCGCCGTGCACTGATAGGGTAAAAAAGTCCGTTTTCAAATAAAAGGACTTAACAATGTGTTAATTATACCACTCATTAGCCATTCTGCAGCGAGCAAGTGATAATTTTTTATTTTTTTTTTATACTGAGAGCTTGCATCGAAATTGTTTGATGGTGGGGGCGTAAGATTTTGGTCAATTTTCGGGTCCGTCTCTAGCCTCGTAAAACGTTTGCGGTAGTGCATTGATAGGGTTAAAAAGTCTGTTTTCAAATAAAAGGATTTAACAATGTGTTAATTAAATCACTCATTAGCCATTATGCGTCGAGCGAGTGTAGCGAGCGAAAAATTTTTTTATACTGAGGGCGTGCATCGAAATTGTTTGATATTTTATCTACAGTAACATGGACATACATGTATGATCCGGAATTTTTAGGGAGGGTGCGAGCCGGGTGCGCCTCCCGTGTATCCGCTAGTGACTAAGTAGGGTAGGATATGAGTGGGAGGTAGGACTAGATATGAGAATGAGTAGGCAGGGCATTAACTATGAGAGGGAGTAGGCAGGGCATGATGAGAGAGGCAGTAGACAGTATGAGAGGGAGTAGGCAGGGCATGATGAGAGAGGCAGTAGAATTTATGAGAGGGAGTAGGCAGGGCATGATGAGAGAGGCAGTAGACAGTATGAGAGGGAGTAGGCAGGGCATGATGAGAGAGGCAGTAGACAGTATGAGAGGGAGTAGGCAGGGCATGATGAGAGAGGCAGTAGACAGTGCATGCTATGAGAGGGAGTAGGCAGGGCATGATGAGAGAGGCAGTAGACAGTGCATGCTATGAGAGGGAGTAGGCAGGGAATGCTATGAGAGGGAGTAGGTAGGGTATGATGAGAGAGGCAGTAGACAGGGAATGCTATGAGAGGGAGTAGGCAGGGCATGATAAGAGAGGCAGTAGACAGTGCATGCTATGAGAGGGTGTAGGCAGGGCATGATGAGAGAGGCAGTAGACAGGAAATGCTATGAGAGGGAGTATGCAGGTCATGATGAGAGAGGCAGTAGACAGTGCATGCTATGAGAGGGAGTAGGCAGGGAATGCTATGAGAGGGAGTAGGTAGAGTATGATGAGAGAGGCAGTAGACAGTGCATGCTATGACAGGGAGTAGGCAGGGCATGATGAGAGAGGCAGTAGACAGTGCATGCTATGAGAGGGAGTAGGCAGGGAATGCTATGAGAGGGAGTAGGTAGGGTATGATGAGAGAGGCAGTAGACAGGGAATGCTATGAGAGGGAGTAGGCAGGGCATGATGAGAGAGGCAGTAGACAGTGCATGCTATGAGAGGGTGTAGGCAGGGCATGATGAGAGAGGCAGTAGACAGGGAATGCTATGAGAGGGAGTAGGCAGGGCATGATGAGAGAGGCAGTAGACAGGGAATGCTATGAGAGGGAGTAGGCAGGGCATGATGAGAGAGGCAGTAGACAGGGAATGCTATGAGAGGGAGTAGGTAGGGCATGATATAGTAGGGAGTAGGTAGGTAGGGCAGGACATGAGAGGGGTATGTAGGACAGGTTATGAGAGTGAGTATGCAGGGCAGGATATGAGAGGGAGTAGGTAGGGCTGGTATGCTAAGTGGTATGCAGGGCAGGATATGAGAGGGAGTAGGTAGGGCATGATATCAGAGAATATGTTTAGCATGATATGAAGAAGTATGTAGGGCATGATATGAGAGGGAGTAGGAAGGGCAGGATATGAGGGGGTAGGTATGACAGGATATCAGAGGATATATGTAGGGCAGGATATGAGACTGAGTAGGTAGGGCAGGATATGAGAGGAAGTATGTAGAGAAGTATATGAGAATGAGTAGGTAGGGCAGAATTGAATGTTGTTTAACGGCTCATCAACACAGTATAGGTTATTTAGAGCCGCCCCAGAGAGAGAGGGGAAGGATACATAGGAAACCGGGAACCGTGCCCTTCTCTTACTATCGAATAGATTCCTATGGTTCTTTAACGTGCTCGGAGGATGGACCGCCCGGTTTACGTCCCCATCCGACGGACGAGGTTAAGGGAAAGTGTCTTGCCCAAGAACACAGAGGATTCAACACGGGGCCTCCGGTTACTAATCCGCCGCGCTACCGACTGTGCCACGCCAGCCCTCAGGTAGGGCAGAATATGACAAGAGGTATGAAGGGCATGAAGACATACTATGATATTACATACTTCGTAGGGCATAATATGAGAGGGGAGTAGGTAGTGGAGGATATGCTTATAGAAGGGGTTTGAATGGCAGGCAATTGAGAAAGGTGAAATGGTTTGTACAAAGCCAGGATAAAGGACCCCCTGTCCATATATTCAAATATCAAAAGGAGATAAATTCACGATTCATCAGGAAAACACTATTACACCTTTTACACTTAAGGCAAGTTAACACATGGCTGGGTGACAAGTATTTTTAAATTATACATGCAAATTATATAAGGCAGGTAAGTATACCTTCATTTAGTTTATCTGTCAAAAACAAACATCGGAGGGATGTCAGAAAAATAACATCACTTGGGGCATAGAATCAGAAATATTTAGGTCAACAGATAATGTTTTACACCAGTCCTTCAGAATGTTCTCCATGATTTGATATGCAGGGTTTCAACCTTTTTATCTACGGTAATTTCTGAAGAAAAACTGTTTTCTAGACAGTCGAAGTGTGTAACTTCTTTAAGTTATTTTTGAAATAACTGACACAAGTTATTTTCAAGAACTAGATTATTTCCCTTTGACACAGAGTAAGAGTTCACTCCTCTTACAAACAGAGTAAGAGTTCACTCCACTTACTTTTAGTAAAATAACTTCAGGTTACTTTCGTAAAACTGATTTTATCTTAATAAAACTAGTTGCTGCAGAAATAAACCCTAGCAATAAATCTGTTCAACAGAAAACTCAATCATTGAATTGAATAATGAATGGCACCATTAGGTGGAGTGCGTGGTCCAGTGGTAGAGTGCCGAACTCCAGATCGAGAGGTCGTGGGTTTGATCCTCTCCGCGGCCACGTTATTTAACCTTGAGGAAGATAATTAATCCACATTGTTTAGTACTGGTTCTACCCAGGTAGCCATCGAGAGTGATTAATCTAAGTTGCAAGAACTTGTTTCTCAATGGATGTAAAATAAATATGTTTAAACTAATTAGGTTACAATGATTGCCCTAGAGTCAATTAATTGCCAATTTTGTTAACAAGTACAATATTAATGGCTTGGGTAAATGCTTTCAAACATTGCGTAAAAGAAATCATGGCAATTAGCCGACAACAAAGATAAAATAAACAGGGAAAAATATCATTATGTTACAGGAAAATTCTAGTTTTGATAGAAAACGGATTTAAAAATAGATGTTTAGATATCACTATAGAAATTAATTCTTTAAAATGCAAATTGTATGATATTATGCTTTATAATACATCCTTGAAAATTAACACTAGGTTTGGACTACAAACGTATCTGTCATCTGTTAACTCCCTAAATTAATTACAAAAGAACTTAATAGAAAATTAGAATTAGTACACACAATTTATCATTAACGTGGTCTTTATTTTAGACCTAAAATACCGAGTGAAAACAGACTTTGCCCTGCCTGTAATCAAATTGAAGATGAGGTAAAATTTCTCTGGAACTCAGAAAACCAATCTTTAAACAGGTTAACATTAATACACCTGATCTGTGTACCAACTCTGATGCTACTTTTGCTATTTAAAAAACAACAACTTGACCCTGTTGAGTGTTGATGTTAAAGAAAGTAAATTAATATAACCTCATATTATTGATAAGGTAGTTCTGCTATTATTAAAGTTATTTGTCTAAATAGTTGATTTAACATCTTGTCTATATATGGAAGACATCTTTTGTATATATATTTTTTTCTGAATAAAAATATTCTATTCTATTCTAAACCCTTGAGATACAAGAACATTGCTCCACTGAGTGCTTCTCAAGAATGGGAAACGTCTACCCAAAAATACTATTTCAATTTTGGAAACAAAAAATCACAGGGGCATCATGTCTGGCGAATAGGGAGGACAGGGTAACACTGTGACTTTCATTTTTGGCAAATACTGATTGACAATATCTGTTTTTTGAAATGAATCCCATTTTTGAGAGACTCCTGACCTTTGAATCATTTTCGATTCCACCTAATAACTGTCCTCTATATCACTTCATTACTGCAGTACTATTGTTTGGGCTCCTTGTTTCAGCAGAAGGTTTCTCAGCATTAGCATGAGCAATTTTAATAATACATATTCAAATTATATATATATCATTGGAATTGGCAATTTTAGTGGTAAATAAAACTATACCTCAGTTTGAAATGAGTTGAGAAATGAATATTTTACAACCAAAATCCTTTTTTTGTTGGGGATTTTCCCATGTAAATTCCTTTTGGCTGGGACAGCAGAAAATTAAGAAATCTCAAATAACTTTAAATCTTAATATTTTGCTATGAAACTTTCACAGAGTTTTAATTTAGATTTATTCAACACATTAAAGCCATTTTTGGATAAAAAAAACAATCTATTGCCCTATCAAAAACAACTTTAGCACGTGAAATTTTTGTTTCTCAACCAGTTTTGAAAAGTACGGTATTTTTGTTTATCAACAACATAATTAGGTACTTATTGAATTTTTTCTGGAAAGTCCCAAAAGCCTTTGGCTGAAATAAGCGCCCTAAACTAGTCTGCTAATCACTTATCACAGATATCAGAACACTTAGTTGGAATATGCTTATTGTTAACCTAAACGGAGATGATAGAGACTTTGCGTCAAGAATTGAATTGAATGTTGTTTAACGGCTCATAAACACAGTATAAGTTATTTAGAGCCGCCCCAGAGAGAGGGGAAGGATACATAGAAATTCGGGAACCTGCCCTACTCTTATTATCGAATAGATTCCTATGGTTCTTTAACGTGCTCGGAGGATAGACCGATACACAGGACCGCCCAGTTTACGTCCCCATCCAACGGACGAGGCTAAGGGAAAGTGTCTTGCCCAAGAACACACCGACGGAACTCAGTGGCACCACGGAGGCTTGAACCCGGGTCCTCCGGTTACAAATCCGCCGCGCTACCGACTGCGCCACGCAAGCCCCTTGCCTCAAGTATTTGTGTATAATATTACCATCAAATTTGTATTAAATCCCCCCATGTACCCAGCTGTTAATAGAAACAACTGATTAAAAATGTACGCTTCGTTAATAAGGCATGCTGACTTTTTAACTCTTGTGTTTACATAAACATTACCTGTGCTATAAATAAACCATTGGATCTGCACACTTCCTGTGTTGTGCTTAGCATTGGCGCAGCATGTAGGGGATACAGCGTAATTTGTACACAAATATTTATTCGGCATAGTGTGTACAGTTTAATTTTATGCAGTTTACTTGTTAGCATAATTCTCTAAGTTGTAACGCTTCTGAGTGCTTCGTCAGCTGTTTCGGTTTAAGCGTTTATAAGCATTTTCTGCCTTTAATGTCTGCTTAAATTACCAGTACGTATTACTGATAGGTATTAGTACACTTGTCCACAATTAAATAAATATGTTTTAAAATAAATAATTCATGAACATAATGTATGGTAATTTATTACTTTATTATGGCTTCTTTCCATTTTCATTAACGTTAAGTGATTTAGAAAAGTATTGTCTACCCCTCAATACTATATATATAAAAGCAGTAGACTTGAAATCTCCAACATAATTATTATAAATTAAGTTGCCGTGTGTTAATGCTGTGGATTGTACGATAAATTCAAAGAAATGCACCAAATGGCATGTTTTACATCAAGAATATGAAGAAGGTCATGTGTTTTGAAAATATATATTCTATCGAGATTAATACGACATTAGTTTTCTAAATAGTATGTCGTAGTACGTCTGGCCTGCTTAGCTCAGTTGATAGCTAAGTCGACTATTGCCAGGTTCTGCTAGTGTAATTTTAGTGTGGGTTCAACCCCACAAAGCGGTACATTTTTTTGTACAGCTATTGAATTCCGTCAAACAATCTTGTTTTTTTGTGTGTTTTTCAGCAAATATATATAATAATGAATATTCAATAATGGATGGTGTGTTGTCAGATCCTTATTAGAATAGAGTATCGTAGCGTGATAAAGGGTCTGAGGTCTGATTGTAATGAGATTGGAAAATACAATTTCCAAGAAGGATAATTGGTCAAGAGGGGGACCTTGAAGCTCTACTGGCAGGTTCTGGATCTGAAAGCTAGATCAGCATTCCTGTGAATTTTCATGAAAATCTATCAAGTAGTTTCAGAATAGTCGTTACAAGACTTTATATATAACTCTGAGTAAACAAAGATGGCCACTGGCAACCATGTTTAATGTCGAATCAAAATAATTTTTCAACAAGGACCAGCACCATGTCATGCTGATCTATTTAGAAAAGTCCCATATCAATATCACTTATAGTTTTCAAGGAGTAGTCACTACAATTTTTTTTAAAAGAATCTATTTTTAGCCATGGCGGCCATCTTGAATTTCTGGCCAACCTGAAATTTTGTTAGGATCAACTACACATCAAGAGCAACATTCTGTTAAGTTTCATGAAATCCTACAAGTAGTTTCAGAGGAGTAGTCGCTACAAGTATTTACTATATAACTCTTTAAACAAAGATGGCCACTGGCAGCCATCTTTAATGTCAAATCAAAAATGACTTTTTGACAAGGATCAACATCAACATGCTGATCATTTTAGAAAAAGTCCCATATCACTATCACTAACAGTTTTCAAGAAGTAGTCGCTACAAACTTGTTTTTTAAAAATCTATTTTTAGCCGTGGTGGCCATCTTGAATTTCTGGCCGACCTGAAAATTTGCTAGGACCAACTAGACATCAAGAGCAACATTCCTGTGAAGTTTCATGAAAATCCGTAAAGTACTTTCAGAGGAGTAGTCGCTACAAGTTTTTACTATATAACTCTATGTAAACAAAGATGGCCACTGTAGCCATGTTTAATGTTGAAACAAAATGATGTTAGGCAAGGACCAACATCATGTCATTCTGATCACCTTAGAAAAAACAAACTCGTTTTTTAAAAATCTATTTTTAGCTTTGACGGCCATCTTGGATTTCACATCAACATGAATTTTTGCTAGTATCAACTAGACTTCATGGCAACATTTCTGTAACGTTTCATGAAACTTCATCCAGTAGTTTCAGAGGAGTAGTCGCTACAAAAAGAAGTTTACTGACGGACAGACGGACGAGGGACACGGCACCACAGCATAAGCTCTGCTGATCTTTGATCAGTAGAGCTAAAAATACCATTTCCAAGTAGGATAATTAAATTATCATGTAAAATTTTACTTTAATCCTTTCAAATGCATCCTTCCAAACTTAATGGTTAAAATTCTCACTGTTATAACTGTACAGCTTGGAAACGAGGCGGACAAACAGCCCCCGTTAGCAACTTGTTGTGGGGTGGGTAAACATACAAGACTTTGTTCATATAAGATACATAGACGTATATTATAGAGAAAAAGCCGGGACAAATTTTTTCTATTTGACTACCAAATATAGAATGCATTAAAAATACAAAGGGCCATAACTGTGTGGAAAATTATTGAACCGGAATGTCACGACAACATGCGCATTTCCACTTGATATTGATGCTTTGTAGCAAGTTTCAAGACATTATAACATGGGGTTTTAGAGAAATAGCCCGAACAAGAATTATCTATTTGACTAGCAAGTATGAAATGCATTAAAAATACAAAGGGCCATAACTCAGTGGAATATTATTGAACCGGAACGTCATGAGAGTATGCCCATCTACACTTGATATTGACACTTCCTAGAAAGTTTTAATAAATTCTAACAAGGAGTTTTGGAGAAAAAGCCCGAATAAGGATTTCGTATTATATATATATTTTAGAAATACAAAAGGCCATAACTAAGTGAAAAAGACAGACGGACGGACAAGGTGATACCAGTATACCCCCCCACTTTGCGGGGATATAAAAAAACAATGCAGTCCTTTATACATGTTAAACAAGGTGATAGTACTCGTGACGTGGACTGAAGCAAAAGTCACTGGCATTAGGTTGACCCCGAACAGCTTTCATAATGTAAAACTAATACTCCAAACACAGTCTGTATCATTTCCGTTCGGGTTGAAAATAAACACACTGTGACATGAAGGTAGTGGGGAAAAAGCAAAACTATTTTGGAACACCCCATGTCAGTCCCCTCTTGAGGTATTAGTATCAACTTAAATACTAAAAGAAATAAGAAACGCAACTCTGGAACTTCCTCTATATTTTGTATGTATAATATGCTGCTGTCAATCAAATGGTACATGGCTGCAGTAGACCTTTCTTTTGGGAAAAAATATTAAAACAACACATAACATACAAAATATTATCCCTTCAACATTTCATTATTGATAGAAAATGCGTTTGTCTCAAGAAGGTGAGCAAACTTAGGCTGTAAACTTTTGCAATCTCTTTACAATAAATACAGTACTGAAACGGCTCAAATTTTCAAAGCAGTTCTTCAACATTTACAAATTTCATGTTAAAAAGTCTACAACAGCAGTTTTGTCCTTTCTCTAAATAGCTGCAACACACAAAACATCTTGGGATTATCTTGGAAAATTACGTGAAATTAACTATTTAAGTTATATCCGTGAGTTGCATTTCTTTTTTCCTTTAATAGTATATATCTATCAGAATTACAAAACAAATAGATAACAAACAGTTATTGTTTGGGGCGCTTGTTTCAGCCAAAGGTTTTTTGGACTTTTCAGACAAACTACATCTCGTACCTAAATAAGTTGTATATCGGTGAAACAGACATTTTTAGTGGTAAATAAAAATACCTTACTTTTCAAAATCGGTTAAGAAATAAAAATTTCATGTGCAAAAGCTGTTTTTGATGGGGCATTTTCAATGCAAAATTCTGCAGCATGAAAAATCTGAAAAACATTTTTTTTAGAATGTTTATCCAAAAATGGTTTTAAATTGTTGGATATTCATAAATTAAGACATCCTAAAAGTTTTATAGCAAAATATGAAGGCTAACTGAAGTTATATGAAATTTCGTGATTTTCTGCTGTCCCGCCAACAAGGAATTTACATGGGAAAAGCCCCATCAAAAACACATTTTGGCTTTAAAATATTTATTTCTCAACCAATTTTCAAAACTAAGGTATTTTTATTTACCACTAAAAATACCAGTTCTAGTGATATATAATTGATGTACGTATTATTTAAATTGCTCAAGCTACTGCAGAAAAACCTTTGGCTGAAACAAGCGCCCCAAACAATAGTTATGTAGGAGTATATTCTCTGCATGTATACTTACTTCCATCAGTGGAATGATAGTAGAATTTGTATTTTGGATTTCCTCCTTGATGATACAGGTCCTCTATGACTTTCCCATTATCTGAAAAATACAAATAAAGTTAAAGGGACACACGGCAATCTTGAAATTTTTATCAAACATTAAAATAAGCATTTTAATTTATTAATCCAGTATCATTCGGTGTATGAACCGCTTATCTGGTCCGAATCATCCATGGTCCAGACAAACGTGGTTTGACTTTAAAACTGCTTGCACATAATTAAATAAAATAAATGATTTTTCAGTTTTCTTCGTAATTCTACCATGTGTTTAAATATATTATGGTGCAATAGTATCATCAGTCAGTAATATGTAAACACAAATAATATTAATGATTATAAAAATGTAAGTTATGTAGAAAAACTAACGGGACGCCGTGAGTTTTAAACAAATAAAAATTATCATGTGCCCCTTTAACCAAAGCATCAATCTGAGTTGCCCATTATCGAAAAAATGTTATTTTACACACTGGTCAATTAAGTTGAACGAAAGTATTGTTCATTTAAACTTGCCTATTAAAGAAACTATCCCGCCAAATAACAGAAAACTTACACTAAAAGAAACGTTTATCAAAACTCTATCCAGATGTTCAGGTCATATAATATGAGCGATTAAAAGTATAGGTTTATTGATGCGGTTTTAAAAAACATGTGATTGAATATGGGTAAAATGAATTATGAGTTGGTAACCCTTAATTAGACGCTGCACTGTTTGGGGTTTGCCCTGTTTGGTTAAAGCCTTGTATATTGTGTCTGTAGAGTTTGGATTCTCAAAAATTTAATATGTAAGTTATATATATAACTCGTCGTCAGTAGGTTTAGAAACGGTGTACATATATTCTTAAATTTGGCGGGATAGCTACTTTAACATCTGAAAAATGTTTTCAATAAGAAAACCTTACAATTGTTTAATGCATTATAAATTATTATGGACACTTCTGCAACAAACAAATGTGGTTCCATGTCAACTTTTAGACCTATGCACCTATAAATGTCACAATACCAAAAGTCTAACATTTGATCACAATATGAGCTTTAAATATATTTTTTTATTTACTAATAAAATTAAAGAATATGCATCTTTAAAAGTACGATGTCCATAACTTTTAGCTTTTAAAACATAGGCTAATTACGTTCACAAAAATTACACACTAAACATGATTGAATATTTACTAATTAAATCCAAGACTGTTTGACGGAATTCAATCGCGGTACAAAAAAAGATACAAAAAAGGAAGAACCGATTTGAGCATTTGAACTCGCAGGTAATAATAGTGAGCGAGTGATAGTCGACGTCGCTCCTGACTGAGCTAAGCGGGTTATACATATAACGCAATACATACTATGTAATGTGATAAGCAGAAAAGGTAAATAATGTGGGTCCCACATGGGACCCACATTATTTACAAATAATAATTAAAAACTTTTTTTTTTCAAATTCACGAATGTATTACTACAGACTTCTTTGGGTCTATGCTAATGTTTTCATGTATACATTTCACTGAATAAAAATCAGACAGTTATTTGGTTATGCTCAATATCTGCTTACTTACGGACAGTGTCCCCTTAATGCAGGATTTCTGCAAAGTAAATATTATAAGAATCTTTCATGGGTATCCGGTGAAGATAGGGAATTCCAATCTGAGGTATACGTGTTTTTATCGGAACCGAGGCTATGTCGAGGTTCCGATTAAAACATTTATACCGAGGGTTGGAATTCCCTATCTGAACCGAATACCCATGATAGATTCTTTTTCTTGCATATCAGAGACATGTTGTGCGTTAACGCCGCCAGCTACTAATGTTTTGCATGTTTTCCGACATACCAGATGTTTGCGCGCGTGAATTTTATCTCGACCCTAGAGTGAGATGGAAATATCTAGCCCCGGTAAAATGACGGATATCCTTGTCCGGTATGCAAGAAAACGCAGTATCACCATAGTAGAACACTGTGAGACCGAAACATCAGACTGTTTTTGGGTCAAACACTCTGCAATATCCAGGTTTTCAATAAAATTGTACTGGGTTTTCATAAGTGATGAAGAAAAACATCTTCGACCATTCCTTCACTAAATCCCCTCCCCACACAGGAACTGCCTTGCCACCTGTTGTAATTTTGAGGTTTAGTGCACTAATCAGTTCATCTCTTAATTAAGATACGTGTAGGTTTAGTGCACTAATCAGTTCATCTCTTAATTAAGATACGTGTAGGTTTAGTGCCCTAATCAGTTCATATCTTAATCAAGATACGTGTAGGTTTAGTGCCCTAATCAGTTCATCTCTTAATTAAGATACGTGTAGGTTTAGTGCCCTAATCAGTTCATCTCTTAATCAAGATACGTGTAGGTTTAGTGCGCTAATCAGTTCATCTCTTAATTAAGATACGTGTAGGTTTAGTGCCCTAATCAGTTCATCTTTTAATTAAGATACATGTAGGTTTAGTGCGCTAATCAGTTCATCTCTTAATTAAGATACGTGTAGGTTTAGTGCGCTAATCAGTTCATCTCTTAATTAAGATACGTGTAGGTTTAGTGCGCTAATCAGTTCATCTCTTAATTAAGATATGTGTAGGTTTAGTGCCCTAATCAGTTCATCTCTTAATTAAGATACGTGTAGGTTTAGTGAGCTAACCAGTTCATCTCTTAATTAAGATATGTGTAGGTTTAGTGCCCTAGTCAGTTCATCTCTTAATTAAGATACGTGTAGGTTTAGTGCGCTAATCCGTTCATCTCTTAATTAAGATACGTGTAGGTTTAGTGCCCTAATCAGTTCATCTCTTAATTAAGATACGTGTAGGTTTAGTGCGCTAATCAGTTCATCTCTTAATTAAGATACGTGTAGGTTTAGTGCCCTAATCAGTTCATCTCTTAATTAAGATACGTGTAGGTTTAGTGCGCTAATCAGTTCATCTCTTAATTAAGATACGTGTTTGACAATACTTACGTATGAATAATATTCTCGGAATATAGCCTCCATCAGGAGAAAACATTTTGCCCTCCGGTTCAGCGTTATCCTGTAAGTTATACAAAATAAGTATTTGAGCACTTGCTTACACCAAAGCTTAATATGTATTTGTTGAGGATAAAACAACTTCAACATAGTCCAAGTGGTTTATGAGAAGTTGTTCAAGCCAGTGTATTAGCCAGCCAACCGTGCAGCTGTCTTTTGCACGGCCGTTTTTGAAAAATCGCGGCCAATATTTGGTGGAGTGGGCGGGGTAAAAAGATTATTTTTTTTGCTTAACACTTCCAAACTATTATTTTTCAATATTGTTCTGTTTTGTATAGATTTATAGAAGAAAGATGATCTAAAATCCACCTTTTTTACCTTTATCTGTAAAAAATAAATTGCCCCAGAGACACCAAATTGGCGCGAAATGGCTCTTACCGCGTGTTAGCAAATTATTTTACACACCCTGTTAGCAGATCTGCACACTCAAGTCTTGAATTTTTGCCTAATACACTGGTTCAAGCAAAAGTTAATGGACAGACAAAGTGATCACAATAGCTCAATTTATATTTACTTATTTATATACGCGTTGACGGGCATTTGTTGATTTACATATAGTTTATATTACTACCATATCATCCCTTATTTTTAAATAGTTTTATCTTTATATATTTACATTCATTTTTAATTACTACTTCATTTCTTCATCTTTCATCAGTTTTTGCGCACAATATGACCTATTCATGTGTCGACATGCCGTAAAATACCATTCAGTCATTCATTCAGGTGAGCTAATAAATTCGAAAATGAAAATACAAACACATCGGATCTCTAGCAAATCAATGTTGAATCACCTTCATAAAAAAAACAATTTTGATCCCTTTTTGACGGTTTTATCATAATATGTGACTATAAATATTTCTTGGTTTCCAGTTCCAACTGGTACTGGTGGATTTTTTATGCAAGACTACATCTATGAAATGACATCTCGTGTATGCTGTTTCATAGCATCGTTCATATTTTGCAATGTTCAATGATAATATACGAGGCACTCGATTATTACATATTTGTAAAAACAAATAGCTAGTTACTTCTTGTTCAAGTAACTGTAAATATCCAAACAAATAATTATATGATATTTATGATAAAAAGAAATTTACTTGTGTTTGTGAAAAAACATGAAACTCATTAAATAATATTAATTTGTTACCAAGTTTTCAACTTGTATCATCAGATTACAGGAAACTTATTAGACTTTAGGATATCCATACTAATCGTCAAAAGCTACTTACCAGAGTATTAACCATGATAAAATGTGAGCTCAGTTCCGCTATTTCATTGGACTGTGCAAATTTGGGTTTTAATGCTGAAAAAGAATAAAGTAAAATTGAAAAATCTATACAAAACAAGTAGTTAACATAACAAGATTGTTGGGATGCGTTATTTAACGTTAAAAAACTAACTTGCCAAATGACGGCAAAATTACACTACAAAATACTGTTTATCGAAACTCTATCCGGGTGTTCAGGTCACATAGTAATGTATATGTGCCAATTAAAAGTATAGATTTATTCACAGGTTCTTAAATCTCTTTATTTGATTCTCCATTTTGGGGTTTGGCCTGGCTGGTTAATGCCATTTATACTGTGTCTATTGATTTTGGATTCTCAAAATATGTAAGCTATATAATTTTTTAAATACCTCATAGGCAGTAGGTTCAGAAACGGTGTACATATGATGTAAAATGTGGCTGTTGCTGGCGGGATAGAGACTTTAAAACAATGAAGACAAACAATTCAAGGAACAAAGCCATACCTTTACAGGCGCCGCACCAAGACTTGTGTATAAGCAACATAATGGGTCGTTTCCTGAAATATTAAATAAAAAAAAAATCAACAAAATGTATAAATTGTTATGTATTGAACTAAGAAGTCATGTTGTTGCATAGTGTGTGTGTGTGTGTGTGTTGTGTGTTCTGTGTGTGTGTGTGTGTGTGTGTAGATATTAAAATGTACAAAAGGTCACAGAAAAAATCCTGGTAGTGGATTCAAATACACACTACAGGTATTTTACATTTTTCTACATTCACCAAGCTTTGGACAGAAGATGCAACCCTGAACGTCACAATGTTAGTAAATGCTCTTCTAAGCCCAATTTAGGCTACACAAACAATGGGGTAAAACAGGGCTGTCAGACCCAGAACTTAACCAATCTAGTACAATGAACTAGATGTTAATGATTGTAATGTGTAAATGTGTAAAGAGTTATAGAGAACAGGTGATTCAGGAAGGTATGAGTGAGATTTCATCTAAAACATATACTATACAGTCAGGGATGTAACCCGATTCAGTTATTTTGGAAATAACTTGTTTAGCTTATTACCGTTTTGTGTGTTTTTTTTCAAAATAACTGCAACAATTTTTTTTCAGATATTCATTCATTTTCACCTATTTTGAGATCTATTTTCTATCAAAATCAGAATTTTTCTGTTACATATACTGTTTTTCACTAGTTATTTTAACATTGTTGTTTACTAATGTGCCATTACTTCTTATACCCAATGTTTATAAATCTTTTATGCAAGCTCTTAAAGATGGTACTGTACATATTACATAACTAAATGGAAATTAATTGACTCTAGAGCAATCATACATAATGTTGCCATCCCTATTCAATTAGATTGTCAAGTTGTCTGCCGGAAGGATTTACTGATTTGACTTTATTACTGCAGCAACTAGTTTTATTAAGATATAGAGTTTAATTAACATTGTTGAAGTGATACGGGAAATAATTCCCGAGTGAGAAAGATTCTTGCGATATAGAAACGAGTGCGTTTTCGCACGCATTTCTATATCGCAAGAATATTCCTTCTTCTGTCACTCCTTTTTCGACAGCGCGGAGTAATATCATGACGTCAATTTGTGACGTAATATTGTGACGTCTATCGTTTAGTTCATAACATTTGGCTACTGTGCTATCTTGCAAACTAGGCAAGATAGCACAGTAGAGGAAGGGATATGTTATAGAATTTCTCAAACTGGGAAATTTCTATAATTCATCACAGAATATATAATATAAACTTGGTTTTCACAAAGTATCCTAATTAAGTTGTTTTACCAATTTAAGTATTAAACAGGAATGAATTCAAAGAGAAATACATTTTTCTTGAAAACAACTTGTTTCAGTTATTTCTAAAATAACTTTAAGAACTTAATCGGGTTATACCCCTGACTGTTCATTGGTACATACGTTTCATTTGATTCCTTCACAGCATCGTCAAATGATCTCCAATGGATGTTGTCATGCCAACCTGAAGGTAGAGAGGTTTCAATGTAATAACTGGTAAGTCCTTAAGGGAGGTTATAATTCTTTGTTTTATATTTCGAATAATAACAACAAATGCGATATATGAAAAAGTATACTACCACTATTAAAGGGACACATGGCAATCTTGATTTTTTAAAAACTCACGGCGTCCCGTTAGTTTTTCTCTTCACTTGCATTTGTTCAATCATTAATAGTAATTGTTAGAACAGTTCAAAGCAAACTATTTTTACACATATTACTGACTTTTTATAATAGTGCATCAATAATATATTTAAAAATTTGGTGATATAGTGAAGAAAATTGAAATCTCAATTTTTTATTTAATCATATGCAAGCAGTTTTAAAGTCGAAATGACGCAGGATAACTAAATTGAGGAGCAAATTTTAATGTTTGAATAAAACTCAAGATTGCCATGTGTCCCTTTAATGTTTGAATAAAACTCAAGATTGCCATGTGTCCCTTTAAGTCTATGGAATAGACTGACCGTAGATATATATCGTATTCCCCTAATAGTGGCACCTGGGTGCTATAAAAAATGCCAAAGGGGCACTCTTATAAAATGTTTTTTTTTTTGGAAAATGTCTGCATGTGGGGAAGTGGTGGAGTGGGGGTGCGGGGGTTGTTGGGGTGAGGGTTAGTATAGTTTTATCATTATTCATTACTGAAATAAAGGTGTTCAATACAAAAATTTATTCATGAAGATTATCAAATGGCAAATGAACTCTTTGGAACCACGTGGCAATGTTTTGTTCAAAACCAAACTAATACACCCATTTACGTCAATATGGGCTATGGCAAGCGCTCATTGAAGAGCAGATAATCAATTTTTAGGATTGAGGACATGTGTTACAACAATAAGACCTACAGCTGTCACATCTGGTAAATACATACTCATGTGGGTAATTATTGGTAGAAATATAATATTGAACATTTTGATGAAAATACGCATAATCTTATTAAGTCATTAGTTTAACTTTAGCTATTTTATCATTGAGAATTATATTTATAGTATGTTAACTTGCTGCAGGGTAGAAGGAAGCAAGCCGAGCAACAACTACACATACAGTGATTAGCTACCTTGTAAATGTACACTAATATACTAGCAGTAGCTATGTGTACATTTAATAAACAAGTATAATGAATACCGACCCTGTAAAGCCTAGCAGTTACTACATGTATAATGAATATCAACTATGAAAAGCCTAGAAGTTACTACGTGTATAATGAATATCAACTATGAAAAGCCTAGCTGTAAATACTGTACATGTATAATGAATATAAACTCTGCAAAGCCTAGCAGTAACTACATGTATCATGGATATAAACTCTGTAAGGCCTAGCAGTTACTACAAGTATAATTAATATAAACTCTGTAAAGCCTAGCAGCAACTACATGTATAATGAATATAAACTCTGTAAAGCCTAGCAGTAACTACATGTATAATGAATATCAAACTTGTAAAGCATAGCAGTAAGTATATGTATAATGAATATAAACTCTGTAAAGCCTATCATTCAATACATGTATAATGAATATAAACTCTGTAAAGCCTAGCAGTAACCAGGGCCCTCACGCTACTTTGGGGGAAGGGGCCCGCAGCCCTCAGAAGGGGGAATTTTTGTAACTGGGGGGAATTTTTACAACAAATAAAAAACTCTGTTTGATTAACACGTTTCACTTTATTAACATACATTCGTCAACCATCTGGTTCTTTTTCTGATAAAAAAACTCCACTTAATAACCATCAATGGCATGTTTTCATCGGAGATCCACATTAAAAGTCAACCCTTCTCTTCTTTTTATCCCGAAAAAACCTATTGCCCTGTCCAGTTGGGCATCTGGTTGAGTCAGTGCCCGATAATAGTTAAAACGTCCTGTGCACGATAAACAGTCTAAAACCAGTCTAAAAAGTAATCAAAACATCTTTTTCAAACCGGTAAACACGACATCGTGAGCATATCGTCTTGAAAATCGGATTTTTTTTTTTTTTTTTTTTTTACGAATTTCTGAGGGGGAAAAATATCAATTTTTGGGGGAAAAAAAGATACTTTTCAGGTGGGGGACTGCCGCCGAATAACGGCGGCAGAAATGACCAAATGAGGGCCCTGAGTAACTACGTATATAATGAATATAAACTATGTAAAGCCAAGCAGTAACTACATGTATAATGAATATAAACTCTGTAAAGCCTAGCAGTCACTATATGTAAAATGAATATAAACTCTGTAAAGCCTAGCAGTCACTATATGTATAATGAATATCATCTCTGTAAAGCCTACAAGTAACTACATGTATAATGAATATCAACTCTGTACAGCCTAGCAGTAACTACAAGTATAATGAATATCAACTCTGTACAGACTAGCAGTAACTACAGGTATGTATAATGTATATCAGCACTGTAAGGTCTTGCAGTAACTACAAGTATAATGCATATCAACAGTGAACCCTGTACTCCTTTTCGTAAGGTGTTTCCGAGTGTCAAAACACATATAACAGTCTATTAAATCATTTTAAATCATTTTATTTTTAGAATTTTGTAATTATTGGTTTCAAGAAACTCTTTACTCAATGACTGATACAAACAGTCTTAATCTGTTTCTCACAGCAATTAAAATGCTCATTCAGTTCTGAGAACACACTGAGTTGCATCATAATAGCATGACATGGTGTCATAATAGCATGACGTGATGTCATAATACCAGGTGTGATGTCATAATACCAGAAAGTGATATCATGATAGAAGCAACCAAATGAAAATATGAATGAAGCATTCTGATTGGTTCAGTGATAAAAATTGGACCAATGAAACCAGTTAATTTTAAGCTCATTACAATCTCAGAACACACTGAGGTAGCTCATTACAATCTCAGAACACACTGAGGTCTGAGGTTTTACTGGACTCCTTTTCGCACTTTAAGTCTACCCGAAACTACTGTGCATTTCAGGGTGCCTAGACGTCGAATATGAATTGAGATTTTTTTTATTACTTTCTATATGTTTTCATACTCGATATGATTGAATAGAATGAAAACAGACGCTCCTGAATCTGTTTGCAATCTTCGCATAGCCTCCCTCTAAACTTCACAAAGCCAAAAACTCATTTTGATTCCCACTGTTTACATGTAATTTTTCTGACAGCCGAAAACTAAAATGAGGACGGCGAAACATTCCATTTTTCTAAGGTAGGGTGACTTAAGAATCAGTTGACCAATAGTTGTGTAAATAATAAACTACAAACGCAGTATATACTATTTACCTACTTTTTATTTGCTAGATATATTATTTAAATTGAACAACAACACCACCCTGCATACTCTACATTTTACTTGGTGCATCCGAACCCTAGAAACAGACATGCGCAGACGACAATTTCTAAAAATAATGCCGCCATGTTGTTTTAATTCGGTAGCGCGGCGGATTTGTAACTGGAGGCCCCGGGTTCAATCCTCCGTGGTGCCACTGAGTTCCATCGGTGTGTTCTTGGGCAAGACACTTTCCCTTAGCCTCGTCCGTCGGATGGGGACGTAAACCGGGCGGTCCCGTGTATCGGTCTATCCTCCGAGCACATTAAAGAACCTAATTCGATAGTAAGAGTAGGGCAGGTTCCCGGATTCCTATGTATCCTTCCCCTCTCTCTGGGGCGGCTCTAATTAACCTATTCTGTGTTGATGAGCTGTTATACAAAATTCAGTTTAATTTTGACAATGTAAACAAGAGGGGTCAAAATGAATTTTAGGCTTTGTGAAACATAACGTATGGCTATTGTAAACAGAAGCATATGTTTTTATTCTATCTAACCATATCAGGTATAAAAACATATACCAAGTAATAAAACAAAATCTTAATTCATATTTGACATCCAGGCACCTGAAATGCACAGTACATGTATAATGATTATCAACTAAATATTTTTATCAAATTGAAATTTCAAAATAATTGCATAAAGGTAAACCCAGAACCCAGATAGCACGCACGACACCGATCAAGGTGTTCACACCCCGCGCCCCTGGATCCGCACTTGTAAACTGCATTACAAGTGCATATTTAAAAAATAATATCCTTTACCCAACTCACATGAACAATTATTGAATAACAACTTAAAATGTGTTTTACCGTTTGAAAGATCGGTTGTTTCATCAGTTGCTAAAACAGCATCAAAACTCAAACAAATCATCAAAATTGAAACACATGAAAACATCTCCATTTTACTTTTAGATAGTTTACAGTACCGCAAACGGGATGTGCACAGTAATTATTTTTGAACACGTTTTGTGTTTTATTGTAAATATAGGACTACAGTGTAAAAAATAATATTTTTTAAACTGAAAAATAAATACATAGTCTATAGCAGTGGTATACTAATATATTAAAAAAAAAAAAATCAAAAATAATATTGTATGCACATGACGATTTTATTTTATTTTATTTTTCACAAAAATATGCTATGTAAAAAGAATAGTTTATCCTTGAATATTACATTTATGGTTATGTTTTATGAGCGAAACAATAAGTGATATAAAATAATATTTACTTTATTAGTGATTTTCCGAAAATCCATTTACTGCATTTGCTGCCGAAATTAAACACATGGGGATAACTTCCTGTCAAAATGGCAGATCCATTTGGTGATGATCTGTTTAATGTTTTCGATGAAGATTCGTCAACATCAAGACCGATACCGAGTGTAGACCCCCAGCAGGAAAATGATAAATCAAACAAACCAGAAGAAGACGATAGCAGTAAACGGTAATAGTAATTGATTATTCTAGTTGACATACACTTCAATATTTGATGACTTTTTTTTTTCTGAATCTCTGTTTCAGTTTCTCTTCGAAAATTAACCACAGGCTTTCATAAATGTTGTTTGTTTGAACGGTGTTTTATGTCATTTTGAGGACATGTTAGGCCATTAATGATTTTCCTTTTGCCACTCACAATTCTCTGAACAACATCCAATTGTTTATCTTTAATGTTCAGAACCTAATTATGCTCCAAGGAGAGTTTGTTCCACTCCAAATTATATTCCCCGATTTTGTCATTTGATAGTGGACTTATTTGATGAGGGTAATATGAATGCCTTCACCTCACGCGAGAATATCACCGGAATCGTTGAAAGTGCATGACTGTGTGTGTGTTTAGTAATTCATAACTTTCACATGACATCATCAAAATAATTTGACCAATCAGTGATCAAGAAAATTCATAATTTTGATAGAGCATCATCAAAAAAAATGACCAATCAGTGACCAGAGAAAAGATATACCAATACATTCTGGTAGGTGATAAACTCGGTCTTTATCCTTGATGCTCAACCAAGTTTACTGTTAAAATTAAGGTATCTACAGTGTGATTCTTTTATTTCATGCACATTCATATAAATTGATTCAGTATATGTATCTTTTAAAAATCAAAATCTTGAAAATTATCGTCTTTTTACTCTGTCAAAGATTTTGATTTTACTATAGAACATAAGGATAAAAACCGAGTAACACAAATTTTATCACCTACTGAAAATAATATAAAATCTCAACATCTCTACAATGAATTAATTATGAATATTCTGGTAGGGGGGTAAACTGGGTGTTTATCGTTGGTTTATCGTGAGTTGGCTCAACTGACTTAAAGCAGAACTTGGTCTTAAATCAACAAATCCACTTTTGGTATGTTTTTAAGTATTAAATATCATTATAAATACGATTTTTACTATGCCATTGATGTATGTTCAGTGAAAATATGTTTTTAAAGATAAAAATCGAAAAGGCAAACAGGCATCGCTAAAAAATCGAAAAAAATCAGGGAAAAACTCTTGCGCCAATTACCGGAAGTGACGTCATTGGAACAAACTATTTTTTTGTTTACATTGGGATTGAACGCAAAACAGTATAGGGTTACTCGCCCTTAAGTCGGACTTGCCCCTGACTCGGACAGTTATTGATGGTTGAATATCTTTCTCAACTGGAAACGGTCAATAATTGTTACTATGGAAGGGAGGCAATCCAATGATTTCTTTCATTCAAAACAGCAAAAATTACCCCATCTATTGATTTCTCCAGTTACCTTTATAGTCCGACTCAAGGGCAATTACATGTTCGACTTTGGGGCATGTCTAAATATATCTGCCCTGAAGACGAACCAATACCCGAACATTTTACACAAGAAGACATCTAAAATATGTAATTAATGTAAGGAAATTTATATACATACATGAAGAAAAATAAGGACAATTTCTTTATTTGAGCTTATGGCAACATCGAAGCAATTTTATGACCCACTACTGAAGTTGCAAAAAATGACCGACTCAAGGGCGAATTTTGGTGAGTGCGAAAAGTATACGTAATCCCAGCAAAAACGCTGGTACCGCTAAACAGTTGACATTGAATGATACATTAAACACTGAGGAAGCAACCAGATGGTTTCAGCAAGCAGAGCATGAACATAAATAGACAGAGGTGCCGAGAGACCAATAACCTGTCCGACTCAGGGGCGAGTTACCCTACCTTGTGTGAAAATGTGAGAATTAATCGATTATGATGCTGAGTCAGAGGAAATGCCCGTGATAAGACACAATGTGCAACCTTACGATTTTGAGCCGGATTTAAAGAAGCCCTGTTAAGATTTCTGCTTCGAAATCTCTGAGTTTCTGGTCCGTTTCATTGTTCTATTCTATTCCTTTTCCAATAAATGGTTGCAAATTACTAAACATTCCATGCGTGTCAATCTTCTGCAGAAATTGTGAGCAAGCCTATGATCTAGATTGCAAAACCGGAAGTTTTCTTTTTCTGTCAAAATACATCAACAATTTATTTTAATTCTTTCTTAGGCAAATATCTGTCGCTACTTGTAAAGTAAAGATCTATTTGAAGTTTGATTTCGCGATGTTGAAAAATCTATATTAATCACAAGGTATAAGTTTTAATTTACCTATTATGAAAACATTTATTCAAAATAGATTTGAATAATATGGTATCAAGGCATTTGACCTCGACCCACTTCCGCGGAAACTTAACTCTTTTTTTTGTAGCCTTATTAAAGTCGAAAAGATCGAGGACTTTATTTTTTCGATATTGGAGAAAAAGTAGACTGCAAACTTCTTAGAGTAGCCGGTCAATTT
Organism: Cyrtodaria siliqua; assembly: GCA_037043455.1. Lineage (NCBI taxonomy): Eukaryota > Metazoa > Mollusca > Bivalvia > Adapedonta > Hiatellidae > Cyrtodaria > Cyrtodaria siliqua. The sequence continues at coordinate 7,197 of JAWPHD010007482.1, read as the reverse complement.
TGTCGGTGCTTATTGAAAACACTGTATATAGTTTAGTCAAAGCTAGAATGTAATTACATTGCTTGTTTTCACCAGGTGTTTTTTATTTTACCTTTTTACTAATCATTGCATAAATTTAGCTCGGTTGTTTGCTCAGGTATACATTATTCTTTATTTCTGCTGCATTGGTTTACATAAATACGGAAATTCTTCATCAATTATCGGAATTTGCGGATCGTTGAAGGTCTGCACAAGAATTTGTCTTTCAGCTATTTAGTCTTGTCTAAACGAAGCCTTTACCTTTCTTATTGACACAGGTAACTCGATCATAAGCATGATGTTCGCGGCCGCCATCTAACGCAATAAACCTTACAGTGATTGTGTATAACAAAAAACAATATATACTTATTTATATTTTAAAATAATTTTTTGTTAACATGATTTATTTATTTGGCTCAGTAAATAATATTCAGTTGTGTAGATGAATTGGTGTAATCATACTTTGAAAGCAACCAATCTTGTGCTATGGAAAAATGAAAAAAATAGGTGAGTCAAGGTTAAATGACAATTTTTTTAACCTAAGGCCATCCTTAAAAAAATATTTGTTTTCTGTTTCTCGACCAGGATTTTATAAATGGGTAGATAGGTAGGTGTTTTGTTTGTTTTTAGCCAAGGACCTTAAAGGGACACACGGCAATCTTGATGTTTTTATCAAGCATCATATTAGCGTCTCTACTTGTTTATCAAAGAACATTTGACTTAAAACCGGCTTGCATATCATTAAATAAAATTTTGTGTTTTCAATTTTCTATGTTATTTTACTAAATTTTGAAATATATTATTGGTGCAGTATTATCAAAAGTCAGTAATATACAAAAACAATTTGGTTTATACTATTTTTATAATTATTATTAATGATTGAAATATGGATGTTATTAGAAAAACTAACGGGACGCCGCGAGTTTTCAAAAAAAATCAAGATTGCCATGTGTCCCTTCAAGAAATTAAAGAAAAAATACTGAAGATAGCAACGAAAAAGAATAATGTTCAAGAACTTTTTATGGTCGGCCTAATTAATGTGTAACCAACTGTCTTATTCAGAATAAGCGTTATGATTATTAAAAACACAATGACCGATTAACATTATTTTTCGCCGGATTGGAAAAAATATGTTAATTTGTCATTGTGTTTTAAAATGTGTTTATTATTGTTTTTTTGTAGATATTCATCATTTTATTACTGTTCAGATTGTTGTACATTTTCCTTCTCTGATAGTACTTCATCCACTTCAGGTTCCACCCGATGGTGGGTTCTGGGTCTGAAGAGAAACTCTTTTCCAGGGGAATATTTTTATACTCCCACCACCAAATGGTGAGGGGACATATATCGCTTGGCTATCCTTGACAGCCCCAAAAAGTTGGTGTGTCTAGCTGACTCTCCTCCCACAGTTTTCAACAGATTGTTTTGAACTTTACAGGATGGCATGCTTACCTATGATGTCATGATGTGCATATCGATTCTGTGTCAAAATCTGCTTTATATTACCGGTCCATGTATACCTGTGGCTCTTTTTTTAAAAAAAAATTAGTTAAATATCATGTGTATCTATATCCACCCTCAGTTTTTAACCGATTGTTTCGAAATTTTAAAGGATGCTTATACATGATGCCAACATGTGCATATCAATTCCGCTCGAAATTGAACTTCTGTTACGGCCTTTATTCTTCAGATCTTTCGTTTTCCGTGGATTGTTTTCAGTTGGGGCGGCGTTTCCCTTGGACACGTTCCTAGTTCGGTCTATAACAAGTCTTCTTTTATAGGGCTGATGACATACTAAGGAGCATTGTTGGCAAGCGACCAGCAGTTAAGATGAGGATGTCGAGGAACAGCAGACAAAGAAACCAAAGACTGGCGAGGGCTCAGGGTGAGTTTTAGCTACATCATGTGAAATGAACTTTTTGAAAATAATTTATTAACTTGTTTATAGTATTTGTTATATATAAATCCCGCATTAATTTAATCAGTAAGGTCATAAACTTTTTTTTTTTGTTATATGTTAATCCCTGTCCTTTTTTTGTCATCTGTATTCTGTTTGTTTCTTCAGTTAACGAATTGTGTGCAGTTTAAAAAAATGTTGCTTTTTGTTTTATTTATTAGGTTTTGTCTTTAGAATAAATAAACATTTCATTGCCAGTTCGAAATATAATGGCTGGAATCTCACAATTATCTATTCAGTTATGTGTTTCTAAGCTTCATTTACGTTAAACATTCACATTCAATTTTCTTGTTTCACAGAAATCTGGAATTATGCAGCGTATACAAGTGCACACGGTAGACACAGTTGAAGCATGCCTGCACGCGGTAGATACAGATTAAACTTTATGTTTCTGCACCAATTAAGCTTCATCTATTTATACATTGCAAACATGTTAATTTAAAGTTTGATCTGATTTGGAAACACTTCTAGAAACACTCCTTATTTTCTTCTTTAACAGAGGTTTTTGTACTGATTTATATAAAACAAGCAATAGGTTGAGTTGACATATTTTTAGGCCCAATATGAGGGTTTAGACCTTTGTATTGAGTTACATGAATTTTTTTTAAAAGTAGACGCATCCACCTACTGTCTAAAACGCAAAGCCCTGCAATGTCTTGATTGTCTTATTTGAATACATGCCCACTGTGTATTGTAGGGTTGCTGTTCCGCCAGAGCATGAGTTTGTTCCCTGAAAAGCCCAACCACAGAACCAGCCAAAAACTACCCATTTATCCTTGATCCGTTTCAAAAGGAGGCCATCTTGTGTTTGGAGAATAACCAGTCTGTGTTGGTGTCAGCCCACACGTCAGCGGGAAAGACTGTAGTTGCTGTGTATGTATTGACAAGCTCATTCTGACATATTGCTTCATCATGTTTTTCTGGTACATGGTCTATTGTTTTATATAAAGGAATGATTGCACTCTTAAAAGTAAATTTATAGCAGTTAAGGAATGTTGACCTATTTTCATTACATCTCTATTATTGAGAGTTCAGAAAATTTGAAAAAGGGTTTTATATTGGATTGATAAACAAAAAGATACGACCACTATTGCAGTAATTATCAGGCATACATCAGGATTGGTATTATTTTTAGAATTGTTCAAATACATTATTTATGTATTTAATTGATAAAAATAAACTATTAAAATGAGCCATAAAACATCAAAAGAAATTCTGCTGAATAATATATAAATAAACAACCCGAAGAAGGTTGTTTCCTAACTATGGTGACGCTCCAGGGATAGCTATTTTAAACTTGGCAGTAAAATAAATCACTATTTTTGCAATGCGAGCGTCATTGTTTAGATATCGCCGATTTGCTCCGTGGGTCAGCTATTTATTAACTTTGAGGTTTCTCTATGGACTTTACGACTTGTAAACTATAATTTAAAATTATTGAAACTGTTACTGTTCCATCTGTATTTCACGCTTTAAATGGTCATTTCATGCTTTATTATGTTTCTAAACAAATTAGGCCCCAAAGCCTGATGTACTGTCTTTAAAATATGTACCTCAATTTATTATCCAGTAAAACTATCATTGTTGACTAAGACTTATAAAATCTGGTAAATTTAATTTGAGTTTTTTAAATTTGTCTACGTTTATAGCTTTAAATATATGATTGGTGCAATACAATCAAGAAGAAGTAATATGCGAAAACAATTTGCTTTTTAACTGTTTCAATAATTATTTAAGAGATAATCATCCTAAGATTTTCAATCTGGGGATGGTTTGTGAGTGGTTTTAAGTGACCGGGTAGTTTGAAGATCTTAGCATGGTTATCTCGATTCTAATTCTTTTTCATTCAATGCTACAAATATATAGAAATTCATACATACACACTTTTTATTCTATGAAAACTCAAATTCACGGATGCCAGCAGTTTTGTTAGCATCGTCCAGATGACGTCGTTTTGGATGACGTCGTTTGATCAACGTTATGTGACGTCACATATTTTCAGACGGTAAATCATTTTTTTTTACGGTCGCAACTTTGAGACATGAGCGATGTAGCAACATGTTATATAATAGTTACATAATGAATAAATAATGATTTGCAAATATTCAAGTAGGTAAAAAAATTAAGATTGCCAGGGGTCGCTTTAACAGCCATTTTCAGATTAAACAAATATTATTCGTCAGTACTTCAGTATATGTTACAATACCATTTTCTCCATAACAGATATGCCAATGCTATGTCACTAGCGGGACAAACAACGTTGTGATCTACACGGACAACTATCAGCATTGAGTAACCAGAAATATCGTGAACTGTTTTGAGGAGTTTTCCAGGACGTGGGTCTCATGACCGGGGATGTGACCATCAACCCAACAGCCAGCTGTCTAGTCATGGACTACTGAGGTACTCGGTCCTTCTTAACATATTTGGGAAACCGATATTTTTACCAATTCTGGCTTTCCATAGTTTGTATGTGAAAATGAATTCTCCATTCAAACTTAATGATAATACACCTAAACCATATCTTTTAAGTCAAAGTTTTCCCTAAACAAGGTTCGCACAGATTTGAAAAGTGCTTGAATTTACGGCTGTCGGATGAAAAGTGCCCTTAATTCTGGAAAATTTCCTTCAAAAGTGCTTGAATTTTGTCTGCATTGGGAAGAAAACTGCTTGGAAAAGTCATTGAAACTGAGCAGAAGGTCTTTAAAACGTGCTTGAATTTCGAAGAAATATTAATAAATTTTCATAACTGCTATCCGAGCTGAAAGTGTGAATCCAGCAGAGCTCTGTTGTATTGTTGTATTGTTTACATTGAGTGGCAGTGCAAGGAGAGACTACTCGTGTAACTGTTGTAAATATATATCATGTCCGAGACGCTTGCCAAACCGAAGAGAAGGAGGTAAATATCTTGTGAAGGGATGTCAAGCTTGAGAATTGGATAAGAAAAATGTAGGCTGAGAGAAATACACTTGCAAATAACATGACATGTTACTGTCTATGCTGTTTTTCATTTGCTACATATCTGAGACAGTTGTGAACTTATTAGTGACAGTGCATGAAGTCAGAATCCAACTAAGGTAGCTCTATGTGGGTTTGTGTGATGAGTCGGTTTATAAGAGTCCCTTGGAAAACACAATACAGTGCTTGAATTCCTCTGTCTTGCCTGTATGAACGTGTTAGAAAAACACTCCACTAAATAGCGAAAATCCTGCTCCTTTTCGCCCCGTTTTGGCAATCTCCCAAAATCAGCAGACTTTCAAAATTTTCTCGAAATAAAAGTCCTGGACAATACATGTATATCTATCAATGCAACAGAGTAAGCTATCTAGTCATAAATATTGAGGTATGGTCTCGTTTAACTCTCTCATTTCTTTGCTCGATCATGCCTGTATAAAGTGTTTATGAATTTATTAACTTACTTTACAAGCTCAGGGCTATTCCATTAAAACATACATGGGACCCCGGAAGGCACTTTTAAAATAGAACACCCTACCACAGATGTAAAATTGAGTTTAAACAACCAAATTTTAGAATAAGTTCCACCCATATATGTTATTAAATTGCCTACCTGGGGTCCCGGGTATGTTTTAATGGAATAGCCCCTCATGGTATAGTATTATGATATTTTACTTATATACAGGTATAGTGATGTAAAATAAGAAAAAAACTAGTAGCTATAAAGGTTTTTGTATTCCATTGTAAGAAAATAAAGGTACGATGTATGTATATATTTTGAATAGGTATATATTACTAATAATAAGTATTATTTTCTGTTACAGGATTTAAGAAGTCTGTTGTACAGGGGGGTCAGAGATCATGCGAGAGGTTTGGGATGGGTGATATTTGACGAGATCACTACATGAGGGATAAAGGTATCACTTTATAAGACATCAACACTAACGAAGCTTTCTGTCTTTCTTGAAAAATGATTAGTCTATAACACTATTTCAAAGTAAGGGTTTTATTGTTTACTTTCATTTGACTACAATGAAACTCTTAAAAATGAAAACAATAAGCTTTTTATTTGTTGTCGCAAAACAAATTTAGGTAGGTTTGCTTTAAAGCAGGGTACTGGTCAGCTTGAGGTGTCTGCGATGTCCCATTTGCCAACAATAAATTTACACATGGCATATATTTGCGCAAAAAAAAAAATACCTGTGTTTCCGGTGGCCCCGACCGACCTATTTTATAAGGGCCGACCCTAAAACTTCTTATGAAACAAAAAAAAAAATTGTTCTGACAATGATTTATCATAATATATCGAGGCAAACTGAATTACAGAGAAAATTCAGTTGTATCATCAATTGTATGGGGTTTTGAGATAACACATGTAGCATCTCACAATATCTTGCTCCAAACTTAAAAAAAAAGAGAAAGAAAAAAGAAATGCCCTACCGACCTACCCTATTATTTTAGAGCATGCAATCAGGACATCCCTCTTTTTTTTTTTGGCCAAAATTTATTCCTAATATTAGCTAACACTCAACTTCGAACATTTTACTCCCCTATTTTGTAACTTAATATTTCATAATAACAATTAATACCCATACATTAGTTAACAGTTTGCAAACATGCTTCTCTCTACGGAAGTACACATCCCCTAAAGATGTTGACATGATTTGTTCCAGAGCGATGTGTGGTATGGGAAGAAACCATCATCTCTGTTACCAGATAACCGTACATTATGTGTTCCTGTCTGTAACTATACCCAATGCCAGACAGTTTGCAGAGTGGATATGTCACTTGCATCACCAGGTTGGAAAAACGTACATGCTACATAATGTATTATTAGCCTAACTGATCTGATATTAAAGTCCAAATACAAAAAATCTGTCTACTCACCCCAGACCTGGTTCAGAATGTATTACATGCTGTACTCATTTATATTTATAACAAGGTGAGTAATAGCCAGATATGCACCATTAACTGCCAAAATAATATTGCTGCGCTGTGGTCTAGTGGTAGAGCGTTGGACCAGAGCGAAAAGTCGTGGGGTCAATCCCCGCCATTGACATATGCATTAGGTGTCCCTGATATGACACTTGATCTGCATTTGCTAGTACTGGTTCTACCAGGAGGACATCGAGAGTGATTCATATAAGTTCATAGCGCTTTCGTTATACAATCGATGTAAATAAATTACTGAACTAAACATATATTGTTAGATTTGTAGTCTTCAATCCTATGGTGACAAAAGAGACCTACCGATGTTAATAGTATGA